>JACTOM010000925.1:3696324-3922826 GCA_015832385.1 Elymnias hypermnestra
TGCTCCACTGCGGATTGGCAGGCTTAGTACACAAGTGCACTCTCTATTCCTTCACTCTCATAGTCCGATGTGACGGGAATCCGACACGACCGGAGAGAGATCAGGCGCAGGACCGACGGCTTAACGTGCTCTCCGAGGCACGGGGGTGGATCACACCGCCAACTTCCCAACTTCGGGCATATATTGAGAAAATCTTAATAGAAAACACAATATTGATTTTTGAATTGGCCCGACCCGGGACTCGATCCCAGGACCTCATGTCTGTAGTTGAATATGCTAACCACTAAACCAATGAGGTAGTTTAAAATAATTAAGGTATTATATAATTATAAAATATGTTGACTATAGCTAACTTCAGGGTGTCGGTTTTTCGTGACGGTGTGCGCGCGCATCGTAAACATTTACTCTCATCAATTTTCCCTAACGCGCCAAAAGAAGTATAACTTTAAAAAAGCAAGAAATAAAACCAGACTGGTAATCCCATAATCAATCCCATAAATTATCAATTTTTTATATGTCTAATTAATGTGGAAAAGCGTGGTGGGCTTATTATCTAAAAAACCTCTCTCCTTTGAGCAAGGAGGCCTGTTCAGCAATGCTGCTACTTATTTTACCATTTGTCGATGATAATAATTAAACACTTTAAACCAAAACGGCTACAGTTTGTTCGCGTTAAGAATGTAGTGAGTCACCAGTTTAGCCCCGTCCCTTAACTAATAATAAATCATCAATTTTCTATAATATGTCTTATTAATGTGGAAAAGCGTGGCGGGTTTATTATGTAAAGGACCTCTCTCTTTTGAGCAAGGAGGCCTGTTCAGCAATGATAATAATTAAACACTTTAAACCAAAAGGGCTGCCGTTTGTTCTCGTTAAGAATGCAGTTAGTCATCAGTTTAGCCCCGCCACCTAACTAATAAAATCTTTTCAAATAACAAGGCCCAGTTTAAGATGATGACTCACCGCATTCTTAACGCGAACAAACTGTAGATCCAATAGCCGTTGAACAAATGAAATTTAAAAAAAACGCATTTATCAACGAAGTGCAGTTATCCGTGACAAATTACAAACCCATATTGGACACCTGTGGCGACACAAATTACTAAGAAAACTGCTGTCTAATATAGCCCGGCGTTTATTGCCAGCCTTTCTCTTTTATAACTTTTACACGGACACAATGAAAAATCAACTCTGTTCATACAAGATAGAGCTCATTTTCCTTCGAAATAATTTCGACATAGGGCGTTTCGTAAGTTCCTACCTGTTGAAAGCCCTCGCCTCTTATTGGTTTTAATAATGAGGGGTGAGTTGCGAGCTTCAGTACGCTGTGACTTTGTTCTGACGTCGTTTTTCTGTCTATTACTATGCATATTTGAGGGTATCGTAGGCGCAGTTGTGCAAGTACTCGCTTGGCTAGCAGAGGCCTCGGGTTCGATCTCCGTTGCGGCGAATTTAGGCAATTTCGTTTTCTAATTTTGCTGAGTTTGGACTGCTAGGAGGCTTTGCCAGTGGTACTTTGTGCTCCGGTACGATGCAATATAGAAGCTGTAAGTAAAACTGCGTGCTTTTACCTTTTTAAATGTGTACATGTATAACCAAGTATACACACCGGCATATTTAGCGGAACAAAAAGAAATTTAAAATAAAGGTTTGATATCAGTATCATAACCTTATATAATACTGATATCAAATATTTTTTTATGTTCCGCTAAATATGCCGGTGTGTATAGTATAACGTGTTTTGACGTGATAACGTCTTATAAATCGATGAATGCCGGCTGCACACACGAAAAACTCATTATCTCGTTTTCCAGAGCTGAGCTTGCAAGCGTTCGGTATTATGTGTCTATTAGTGTCAGACTAAAAAGTTTCATCATTTTTCTTATGACGCTATGACGCAAAATTATCGTCCATAAACTGACTTTGCCATTTTTTTTTATAAAAAATTCTTGAATGATCAACATCCCCCCTCAATCTAATTTACGAGTATCGTTACGCAAAACTTTAAAATGTACATATGTACTAAAGGAAATAAATTTTAAGTTTAAGTTTAAATTTTTAGTTTAAGGCGGTTTAAGTTATACTAATTCTGTATATAACATGGAAAATCAATGAATAACAAAGAGTAAAACATACTTAACATAGGCAAATATTACAAAATTAATAAATAAGCTCAATCTGGTAATTTGTAAAAATATGCAAAGCTTTAAAATATTTATCTTTTTAGGGAGGTCATCACCATTTAAATAAGTTAAATACTTTCTAATATGTATTCCTCTTGATAAAGTTGAAAGTAATGCCGTTGAATCAAAATGAAACAAAAACGATGAACATTCAATCAGAACCGTAAAGGTAACAAGTTAAATTATTCGATACTTTCAGTTACTGATTTTTAAATTTATTTACAATTTATATCTGTTACAAGAATAGTAAGCTATTATATATTAATACCTTAATATATTCAAATTTTATGAAATAATTTAATAACTTTGGTTGTGAAGTACTTTAATAGATATAATAAATTACTGATATATAACTCGAAGTCGAAATCAGACAAAAAACACTGGGAAAAACTTTAACACAAGTGATTGTAACATAATAACCATGTATGAGAAATATTCTAACAGATTTGTAAAATTTATTTAATTTACAAAAGAAAAATTAAAAATTGATTGTATGAACATGAAGAATAAACTAAACATGAAGAATATGTAAAGTAAACATGAAAATGATGATATGAAAATTCATTGATTTAGTATCTTTACACCATTAGCACGTAATACGCAAAGATTTCCTTGTAAGATTAAAAGAGTCTCGCTCTTCATTTATACAGTCTAAAATGCGCGAGGGCTAATCTGGTAAAAGGCAATTTACTTCTTATAGTTTCTATATACTATCATACCGGGACACAAATCTTTTACTATCAACTTACCAACAAATATGCAATGCTACCATCTTCGTTACAAAGGTGGTAACTAGCCACGGTCGAAACATTCCACCAGTCGAGATTCAGTAAATTTGAAATTGTAATTTCAAAATTAGCCGTATTGTGGATCGAATACGGGACCTCTACTAGTAAAACGAGTACTCGCACCACTGCGCCAACGAGGTTGTCTAAACAAGTAAATCGTGCTCTCGATTAATTTGTTAGGCACAGGGGTGGACAACACTGCCAACTTCCCAATAGAAAACTCAATATCGATTTTTGAATTAGTCCGACCCGGGACTCGAACCCAGGACCTTATGTCTATGGCCGAACAAGCTGACCACTAAACCAACGAGCCGTCTAAAAAAAATTATCATCAATGTTTAATGAAAATTATCAATATATATGAATAATTCAATAGTTATTGATGTGGAAATATAAATTCACGATACACAATTCAAAGTCGAAGCCGTTGATTCGAAAATTAAACAAAAACGCTGGGCATTACAGAAAAAATAAAAAGGGATTGTTGGGACGTACACGCAAGGTGAGAGCGTACGGCTGGGCTATGATTGGCCGGCGGGCGGGGCGAAGGGAGAGGGGCTCCGCCCCCGCTCCATCTGCCCCCACCCCCGCAACGCCTGCATGAGCCCGCCACTGTAACCATGCGGCCCGCCTCCCCACTACTCCATTGTAATAAGGTCGAATATTGTCCAAACTGGGCGTATATATAAAATAGTGGTTCTGTTATAGTGGCATCGCCATGGGCGTACCACGAGTCGGGATCATAGACGCCAATTAGAGGCGATCGTTGTAATTAATGATTTAATTAACAATTACAAATGCTACATTCAGGTGATGAGTTATTATGCCTCATCATTTTTATTACAATTCATCGCGTATATTTCAAATAAAATCTTTTATGAGTAGGTGCCATTTTGTATGATTTTGAGGTGAACGTTTTTAAACCCGGGTCGAGCCAGTTCAAAAATGGAAATTGAGTTTTCTATTAAGATTTTCTCAATAATTGCTCGAAGTAGTGAAGTGCCTTGGAAAGCACGTAAGGCCGTGGGACCTGCGCTTGATTCCTCTCCGGTCGTGTCGGATTGCCGTCACATCCCACGTTGAGAGTGAAGGAATAAAGAGTGCACTTATGTTTTATGCTTGCAAACCTGTAGTGGAGCAGCGTGATGGGTCTATGCTCTAATAACCCTCTCTCTCGTAAGAGTGTCGATTCCTGTCCCCAGCAGTGGGGCGGTAATGGGCTGCTACTTAACTTTACAGCTTTAAAATCAAATCACAAAAACGAATCATAACAAAATTGGGAGATACAATTTGGTGTTGCAGCTACATATCTATCAACTCCATCCGAAATACAGTTACACCACTGGATAGCTAAAGGATCAAAGAATTTATTACGCTAAATAAGGGCTGTAACACATCGCGCGCGACGGAGGGGGAATCCCCGTTACGACACGTATTTACGTACCACAAATGGCCATGTCCATAACGCAGCCACACCACATAGTTTTTCATTTGTACAGATGCAGAATTTACCTTTTCCAAATGATCTTAAGAAAGTTTTTCAAAGTGTTTGGAATTTCGTGGCAACCATTTCAAATATAACAACAGAAATGTTACTTTTTCCGAGTGATTCAATATAATGTACTCTCTACTTTGTTATATTTAAATTACGCTAATATAGTCCAAAGTTTATAAAAACTATCTAAAAGCAACTAGCTTGGCTATTACTGTGTATTAGTTATGGTGGTTTAATTTCCTGTTCTGGTGAAAACAGTGGGGCAAAACGTAGCCTATGTTATTCTTTATAATTTCAGCTACATTCTAACGAAAGCTCTGTCAGATTGGTCGTGCTGTTACGTAGATATACACGAGTAAACGTTCAAACAAGATACAACACTTGGGAAATGAAAGACTCAAATTTTTCTCATAATACATTAAAATATAAACTGACATCGGGGGAAAGCTATTTATTTACTATAGTTTACTAATAGTAATAGTACGACTGCCTCATTGGTCTAGTGGTTGGCGTGTTCGACTGCAGACATGAGGTCCTGGGTTCGAGTCCCGGGTCGGGCCAATCCAAAAATGGATATTGAGTTTTCTATTAACATTTTCTCAATATTTGCCCGAAGTTGGGAGGTTGGCGGTGTGATCCACCCCCGTGCCTCGGAGAGCACGTTAAGCCGTCGGTCCTGCGCCCGATCTCTCTCTCCGTTTGTGTCGGATTACCGTCGCATCGGACCATGAGAGTGAAGGAATAGAGAGTGCACTTGTGTACTATGCCTGCCAATCCGCAGTGGAGCGGCGTGGTGGGTCTGAGTGAGGAGGCCTGTGCCCAGCAGTGGGACATTAATGGGCTGTTGCTTACTTACTTACTTACTAATAGTACCTTTAGATTATAGTTTGGAAAACACTCAAACAATATTTTAAGAAAAAAATATTCTACATACATAGTTCCACCATGTCCGTTGAGAAGAAATCGGCAAGAAACTCTTTTAAAGATAGTTTTGCATGTTACAATGTGTAATATATTGCTTCTGTGAGCAACTGCAATCAAGTCCAAACATTTCTATCGCTTAAATAATCTTCAACATTATAATATGCCTTTTGTAAAAGGATGTTTTTGACATATTTCTTAAAATTATGCGGGGCCAAATCTAAAACTGATTGAGGTATCTTATTAAAAATGCGTATGCTCAACCGACAAATGATTTCTTAACCTTATTCTCTGTACAAGTGAATATTATCACGGATATATAAGATATTATTTAATATATATTGCGACGGTACTGTGAGACTTGATGTTTCTTTAAATTTATCTCTTAGAGAAGCAAGATCCTAATTGATATATGGCACGTATTGCTCTTTTTTGCAAAATATTTATGGTTTCAAATGTACAACGCCTTACCCCGTAAGTCATAATGCTTTAAAAATAAGCGAAATACACCATTTTGGCAGTTTCAACAGCGAATACATCTGGAGACACTTAATTAGTAATACATTATAAAAACCATTTCAAAACTGCCTTTTAGAATTTCGAGAACTGGCTTTCATATTGCTGACATGTCAGTGCTGCGTGTGTCACCTGATAATAATTGATAAAACAATCTAAGATGGTAAAGCGCTAATCTAGAAAGCGGTAATGCCTATACCTTTCAATGTTTTGCACATAGCGTATCGGAACCCAAATGTTTTTCTTTGACAAAATGCCTTTTCTGGTCATATGGTAACTAGATACAACCAAACCCTACTTATCTACTCGAATAAGAGGGTACAATTACGCCAGTGAGGCTGTCAAAGCTTTGCAATATGTTACGTATGATTTTGTGTGGGACGGGACTCCCAGACGGGAGTGTGGGACTCGCCGATAGTACCAGAATATCCACTAAAACCCAGCGTAGCTTAGAAGAACCAGAGGTTCTTTCGTTCGGTTCAACCTCCGAATGAAGCCGGCTCAAAAGTGCGCTATAGGGGGAGGAGTCGGATAAACCTCCGTCTCCTGTTTCCTATTCCCCACCATCCGGGGCACTGTGCTTCAGCTGCATTCGCCCTGCCTCTTTGCCGTGCCTCCTTTAGCGAAATTATAGTTTCGCAGAAGATGGCAACAGCATTCCAGGCCCTACAATACTTGCCAGCGAGAGGTCTGTGTCCACAGGAGCACGACACTCGTGGCAAGTGGCCGACGGCTCACAGCCCACGATTTGGTGCAGGTATTTTGCAAGGAAAGCACTCCTCGTCGTCTACTCAGTCATTGCACCAAGTGAGGGCAGAGTGCCGTTATTATAGCCCCACCGGTTGCTGGGGATCCGGGGTCCTCTTTCAATGCTTGTATCAAGGCTCTGTCAGCAATGACCTTGGCCCTCCTGACCTCGTCGGTATTAGATGTTTCCCCTCTGGCCCTCGCAGCTACTCTGCACTGTTGTTAGCGATCATTATTTGTGGATTGCTATTAAATTGCTATATTTGGTTTATTATGCTGAGGTCTTTGTCATTATATCAGTGAAACGTACACACACTACTTCGGATTTAACGCTGTTCCGGAAATTCTCAAATTTATTAAACTCTGTTTAGTCGTCGTTTTCACGACGACTGTGATTGGTGGACTTAGTATTTTTGAGTGGGGCGTTTGTTATAAGAAAGGTAGCACAGGAGAAGGAAGTAATATTCGTCTAGTAACAGTTTTTTTTATTGTTATTGTGTTTTAAGTAATTTCAAAGTACGTAATATAATAATGAAGAGTATTACTTAACCTGCAAATTAGTGAGTGACTCTAAAACTGGTAAGAAGTTGCGAGAACTTCCGCCTTCAACTCCCAAGGGGATCGGCCGCCAAATATGTTACGTATGATATAAAAATCTTGTGATTTTGTTAAGAACAGCTATTTTTTTTAAACTATAATACCAGCCTACACGCTACTTAACTTATTACACTGAATAAATTATTACATTTCATTAAAACGACGCCAACAAATCACAATTCTCCATACATTAAAGCTCGTTAGTTCGGGGCCCGCATATTTGAATACCATTATAGCTGATCCGCTTTGAACGATTGTTATAAATCATTTGTCGTTTGTTGAGACTTTATCAAACAGACGAGATCCGAGACCAGCATGAAATATAATAAATAAGCTGAATGATAATTGCAGAATGTCTCAACATTAGTAAAAAAATTGATTGAAAATTAACCGATAGAAAAATAATTCTTAATGAAGAGAACCGTAAAATATTATAGTTGCGATCAGAAATTGTTAGCTGTCAATATCAAATGTGAAAAACCAAATAATTCATTTGATTTCTGAACGATGGTAGCAACATCACACGTTTGATATTCAAAATAAAACATGAAAAAAGAAACTGTACTCTGAATTAGCTTTCTGAACGTTTTTTAAATACATATCAAGCATTTTTTGCGCTTGACTGTGATTTCCCCTGATGGTAAGTAATGATATACATGCCTTAGGTTTCTACACAGCATCGTACCGGAACACAAACCTCATTATTTGGCGGTATGTTTTTGCTGGCAGGGTGGTACCTATCCACGGCCGAAGACTCCTACTAGTCCAGACTAAGACTAATTAGAAAATACAATTTCCTAAATTCGTCCTTCCGGGGATCGAATCCGGGGCCTCTTCCAGCAAAGCAAAATTGTTATGGGGGTGATATCAAATATTGTAAGAAGGACTTCAAATCTCATTCATTATTTGTGAAATTTCATATCCTAAAAGAGTAAAATATAGTATCAAATTATATAATGATATTGGATATTATTTAATTGAATTTACCGCCAAACCTACTGACTGTAATGCAACATGTGATAGATGGAGGAAAAAACTTTAGGCGACGTAAAAAAAGATTTAATTTTAAGCACAGTTTGTTGCTATAACTTATGGACTTTCTCAGGCTCTAGACTATCTGTGTATAAAAAATTGGCATGAAAACGCGACAGATAGACAAGCAGAGTTACTTATGCATTTATAATACTAGTATGTATTACTTTATAAGGCCAGTTTTGAGCATAACTCAAAAATTTATATGTTAAATAATCAAAACGAAGCAGAAAGTCAATCTGATTTATTTTATTTCCAATATTATTAATCTTTTATCATCAATTTTATCATTTATCTATGCTATGTTTTTATTTATAGGTACTAATTTCTCGAAAAGGTAGGGAATGGAAAATGAATGTGAAGTTTCTTGATGAAAGCTTGCGTGGGGATTATAGGTCATTCCCTCTCGTCTAAAAATTGGCTATGCCCAGCAGTGGTTCACCAACAAACTACTTACATTCTTATATGGAAGAAATATATAAGTCCTGGGACTTACTTTCTATGTAAATGTAGAAATTTACTTAAAGGTAAACACCTCATGCAAGAAGGTAATAAAAATATCTTACGACTACAGTACATTATAATATATAGTATCTACTTAAACAATTAACATAACTTTTTGCCAAGTGTAAAATATAGCATACGAAATGGAGGACAAAGTGGCGTGATTGGTGTGCCAGGAATTCTACTCGTGCTCTGGTACTTAAGTTGTATCATTAAAATTAAAATAGTGACGATTTTTGCGGTAGGGCCCGATCAAAAGACTGCCACGGGCTGCAAAGCTAGGTAAAGAATACTCCATTATAGAATAAAGCTTCCTTTAGCTTTCTAATCTTACAGTATACAGCAACCAGGGTTGTTTCTCAAACTCAGCAGAGTTTCTCAATAGATGGGCCTGAAAATGAACATGGATAAGACGACAATTATGTCTAATATTCATGTACCCAGTCATCGTTGAGAACTCAGCTCTCGAAATTGTTGACGAGTACACGTACATGGGACACATAGTCCAGCGCTAAGTGGGTCCAATTTCGAGAATGAGACTAACCGCCTAATCCAACTTGGTTCGGGAAACTACGCCAGATATTTGCGGCCGATATCCCTCAGTGCCTGAAGACCAAATTTTTCGAACAGTGCGTTTTGCTAGTGACGACCTACAGTTCTGACACGTGGTCGCTGACTATGGGCCTCATGTCACTCAGCTTGCGATAGAGAGGGCTATGCCTTAGAGTTTCTCTGCGTGATTGAATTAGAAATGTAGAGATCCGTAGTAGAACCAAAGTCATCGACATAGTCCTTCAAATCGCGAACCTGAAGTGGCAGTGAGCGGGGCACATAGGCCGAAGGACCGATGGACGTTGGGGGCCGAAGGTGCTGGAGTGGCGATCCCGCACCGGACGGCGCAGTGTAGGCAGACCCCCCACAAGGTGGGCCGATGATATAAAGAGGGTCGCCAGTAGCCGCGGGAGCCAGGCAGCGCAAGATCGGGCCTTGTGGACGTCATTACGTGAGACCTATGCTCAGCACGTACACCGGTTGAAGCGAGCGAAGGTAGTTTATACATCAAGTTAAAAAAGTCTCTGGTGCATTAGATGTCTGCTATAAAGCTATGAAGTATCACGTTATAAGAAGTTATATCAGACATCAAAGTTATCATCGACCGCAAACTGTATAAGCCATAACGGAGTGAGTTTTAAGAGTGGCGTTGGAGAGTTGCCAGACATAATAATTGGGCGCTTACTGCAGACAACAATGCGTGGATTTCGTTATCCAACCTCATCTGATCATTATTTTTTATACAGACGCTTCATAACTATAAAGTTCTTTTTATTGCATGACTGTGATCACACCTGATGGTAATTGATGACAATTTAACTGTTCTGGGTTTCTGCACAAAATCGTACCGGAGTCGGTAAGGGTGCAGGTTCTAACCGGGAACGGCTGTTTTTAAAAGTTCCTGCACTGAATTCGCCGTGAAGAGATACCCGACTAACATAAGTGTGGTGCTGCTGTTGATTCAGCTCACTACGCTTTAGCAGAACGTGCAGCCTGGGGGACCTGATTGGCTCGGATTTTCCGCTAGAGAGCGTTGTATGCGCGATGATCTCCAATGAGAGATGCTGGGCGGGAGTGGACCTCTTTTGTGAGACGGTCATCTCGTTGAAAGAGGCCCACAAGCTGGAGAAGGAAAACGCAGTCAATTCTCCTTCTCACCGCCAACAAAGACTTGGTTCTAAGCGCGATGATCTCCAGTGAGAGATGCTGGGATTTTATTTTGATTAATTTAAATTAATACAAATAATTTATTGAAATCCCAAATAACGAATTGTAAATAAAAATGCTACGTATTTTTAGTCAACATTAGAAATTATTAATTCAATTTTGTTTTTGAATGTCAAATGATACGTTATATCTGTAATTTTTAAAATAACCTAACCTTTAAACGAATTAGCGCTGCACATCTTCGTGACGCTGATGACGCGTTTTATGAAGAACTTAACACAAAATCATATACAATTAGTGTGACAGATCTTAATATATAAATAGAATTAAGTAAGCCATAATTCAAAATATAATATTATAGTAGTTATGTCAGTTTATATTTTACACTATACGTTTCAGTAAGAATTCCACTTCGTTACAAATTAAAGGTAATAGAATAGAATTTCTTTACAATGTCTTTGGCCTCGCGTAATTTTAAGGGAAATATATTAAGTTTTCTATTAATTATATTATACAAATAATTGGATTGTGAGCAATGCTGGTTTAGAGCAAAGTAGTTCTATAGAAATCTGTCTTAGATAAGATATCTATTACTTAGAGTCATACAAGTCTTGGAATGATCTTTGAAATGTATAATTTTCTGACCGAGAGTAATCCGGAGTTGAAATAAAGCAGAGGGTATTTATAAAAACATGACTTTAGAGATCTTTAGGTTCTTTCTAATTCAAGAAATTTTACTCCCATGCGCCTAAAGAAGTTTCACTTCATAAAAGTGCTGTAACAGCCTACTTGAATAAAGAATTTTTGAATTTCAAACGGGTAACCATAGTATTTTATTGAATTTCGCTTCACTTTATCGTAGCGACCGCATTGTGTCGTCTAGCGAGTCACAAATTGCGGCACGGTTATACCGGCACGACGGACGAGAGGGTAAGGAGAGGGTAAAGTGAGGGTGGGAGGCAGCAGTGAGGGTTGCGAGATTAATGGCTTGGGAGCGGCCAGAGTAAAGACACCACGTTTCCATCATTCCTAGGATTATAAAACCGTATAAAGCCTGATCAGTTTTGAAAGTAATAATACTTTAAATACTGAGTATATAGTGGGTATTTAAATGAGACTGAGCCGTCACGCTTAGCTTTACAACGCATGTACATAAAGCCATCTCTCATCGACAAAAGGAACTAGGTTTTTATTAATCTAGAGTATATTAGGGACTTTTGTTCACAAGACATGTCAGCCCCATGGTAAGTTAGCTTTAATATAAGTCACTGATAACCCGCTGCTATCAAGTTATAAAATTCTACAGCTATTTCTCACTTAGAATACTCTGCAGTAGGCGAACATCAGAACAATTTAGACCACAGCGAGTTATCAGTGATTGTCTTTCGTTTCTATTTCTGATGCACTCTAGAAGATTCTGTACGTCTTTTAGTTGACCGCATAGAGTGCAGTTCGGTGTAGCCTTGAAAGCTACCTTAGTAAGGTTTCTACCTAAGGTAACATGTTCAAACCAGGGTACTCGCAGAGGTTCGCTCTGCATGATCTTATACCAGATCCCTTTTAAATCCTATATTACTATTTAATATCTGATGCGTATATAATACTTAACATTACAATATAGCAATTAATACATAATAAATTAAAGAGAATTAACGTCATCGTAAATTTGTACGATAAATATTAAAATAGAAATTAAAAAAGTACTTATATTACAAAATGTGTCTGGAATAAATATATGCTGATAATGCATTATATTCACATATTTACAAGAGTATATGTCTAAATAAATGCACATACACACCAAAAACACAAATATATTTTATGAACATAGAGCAAACAAGATTTATAATGATATGTTTCACGTCTGTTATCTTGCTTTAAGAATTCGGAAAGGTATTTTATTGTTTTTTTTTTTATTATTATTGCTGACAGGTTAGCGTTTGACTGTGAGCATACCTGATGGTAAGTGATGATACATTATGGTTTTTACGCAGCATCATACCGGAATACTTTTCGCCTGGCGGTTTGTCTTTGCTAGTAGGTTAGTTACTAGCCACGGTCTCGGAGTCTCGTACCAGAACAGACTCAATACACCTGGTGGTAAATCATTATATGTCTTGTTATTGAGTTGAATCACTATCGCTTCATCAGTCGATGAGATCCAACTTTACTCGGACGAGCGTTTCATCTAAGCCAGATTGACGGCTTAATCTCATTCCATACCAACAGAATATACATACAGAAGTTCTGCACTTCAAAAATAATATTTAAGTAGTATGTCCCAGAACATATGGTCGTTTGGTAACCCAACACCGAGTCCGCGGGGACCGATCAGGCGTTTAAACACAGATCCTCTCAAATTGCTCGAACCACGGCTGTGAAACGTCCGTGAAAGTGTTTGTTTTGGAATTGTAAGGCAATATGTAAGCAACGGTGTGACCCCATTCAAATTCGGGTCTTTGTTTTAATTTTTATAAAAAAAAAGTAAAATCCAAAATGCCAGATTCGAAATACGACATTTCATACATATATGTACATTCGAGAATGTAGTTTTTAATGATCTATCTATTGACTTATTACGATGTCTCTGGAACCATAAGGCGTAGAGACTTCTTATTGAATAATATTCCTTTTGCCGAATAGAGGTTATGTTTTGAAAAAAATTTGCCTAAATTAATGAAATTGCTACCCATAACACATTTCACACAGACGAAGTCGCGGGTCTTATAGACAAGAAAACTCTTTTCTTCGCGAAGGAAAAAAGAATGCTAGATAAACAATATTCATAATCACGAAGTTATATATGTAGGGGGGAAATCTTACTTATATACACGCGACAATAAATCGAATAGATAAAACATTACTTTTATATATATTATATAATACGTAAAATAACAGGTATAACTAGACAATTTTTCAAACGAAACAAGAGAGCAATCAGATAATCTAACAAACACATTGAATCGAAATGAATAAAATTCCAAGTTTTATAAACGAGGATAAAAATCAAAGGGATGAATTATTCATTAATTTAGTTTAGTTTAGTTACCTAGCGAACAAAATGTGAAAAACTAGCCAAGAAAGCAACCAGATACATGTACAAGATTTGATACCTAAGAAACGACTGACAATTATTTGATGAAAAAAGATAAAATCCTAGGAAGCATTTAAAATAGAAAAAAGATCAAAAAAATTAAAAGTGCGCGCGTACAAAGTACACATGTCAGAAGCGAAACTTCTATGGCAATCAAATTTTTAAGCCTCGTTTATATTTAAACAAATGTAAAACTTTAGATTACCGAGACTTAGAGCCAGAGAAAGATATATTAGGAATTTAATTGTCATTAAAATATTAAAAGTGTCGAAAGTTAATACAAATATTTATTGAAATCTCAAATGACGTATTGTAGATAAAAATGCCACGTGTTTTATTAATTAAATTATTAAATGACGAGTGTTAAATTAAAATGCCACATGTTATTTGTAAATATTATAACTGCCTACACCTCAAACGAATTAGCATAAAACCCGCTGCACATCTTCGTGACAAGTATAGATATCACAAAGCAAACGCGTAGTAACCAGCAAAATAAAATTATGCTTTAAGTTATAACTTTTTAGTTTTGATGACAAGCTTTCTTAAAAAATCACTTAAGGTTTTCAGGGGTACCAAGTGTTTGCTTTCCATCGTCCATATCTACCTAAGAAATAACAACAAAAATATGTTCAAATAATTGAAAAAATCCTCACATAATATTAGAATCATAAAATTTGATACTTAAGACAGTTCAAAATGTTCCACGTGAAAGATCAACGTTTCACAAACGAGACAAGTATGCTAATAGATACGTATGTACATCATATAACTTACGAAACCAAAACAAACTTGTTATAAATTCTAGTAGGCTGCATAAGATTAACAACTCATTTAAGGGTAACTGTATACGTTTCTATAATAAACTCCCACAAGACGTTCTAAAGATGTCAATTAATAAATTCAAAGTCTTTGTTAAAAGAAAAATGATAGAAGAATCGTATTGTAAGTTGCAAGATTACCTAGACGATAGAAACGCCTGGGAGTGAACAAATTGTTCTAATTTTAATTAAAATATAGTAAACTAGTATGTTATTGTAATGATGATGGAAAAAAAAATACCCGACTGAGTTTGTTGTGGGTTCTTCTCGGAAAAGGGCGCGAAGGTACCCTCGTAACTTTAGATTTTAAGCCAATCTTGAGTACCGTCATCAGACGTATATTAGAATCAGAGTGTGGAAAAAAAATATAACTTGACGATTCAAAAGTGCTGTAATATGCCTACTTGAATAAAGATATTTGAGATTTGATATAATTGTAACGTCGGACGTAGTACCAACTTCCGTAATTTGTTCATTATACACTGGTTTAAGAATAGATAAGTATTATCAAGTGTGATTCTAATTAGACTCATGTCAAAGCCCACCTAGCATCGAGACCGTGTCGCCCGATGAAAGTCAGCTTCGGCAACATGTCAATTAACACTAACCTTTTTATTGGCTCCTCAAATAACCGACAACGCTTCTAGGATTCCACTGTTTTTAATAGCTTTGAACTGTTGGCATTTGATATTAACAAACTGTATACAAAAATATTAGGCAACGACAAAACAATAAAATGTAGAGATTAAAATTGAGAAAGGTATGCTTAGATGGTTTGGGCACGTAAAGAGAATGAATGAAAGGAGAGAGAGAGAGAGAGTAAACATTTATAAGATAAAAATAAAAAGACATATAAACTAAGATACTTATTGCTATAATTATACCGAGCAAAGGCGGTCTTATTGCTACAAGCAATGTCTTCCAGACAACCTTATTATGTTAAGAAGCAGACTAAAATAAATAACAGGGCAGAACAGCGCTAGACACTTAAATATAATATATAAAAAGGAATTTTTGTTTATAACTATATAAGATATTTGTTAATGATATATCTACATATAATATGTGTCGGAGAATAAGAGAGAACGGAGAAGCATAAAGCACAGGGCCGTAGGGTTTTCCGCCGACATCGTTATTAATTTCTTATACTGTGGGCGTTCGTGGGTATTGCCGGTGCACTCAAACACTTTATTAATTAACTCGCATTATAATGTTCAATCACTTAATGTTCCCGATATCAATTTACACAAACTCATTAACAATAATAGCTAGAAACGCGACAGTTCCAACACTAGACTGCTCCGGTCGAGCGCCACTCGACAACTGCCGCGAGACTCCCGCCGGACTGCCACCATTGACTCAGTCTCACGCCAATAGATGGCGCCAGCGTTCCACAGACATCTGCCCTCCGACTTATATATATTATATACATAAATATTAATATTTCTATGGATACATATCGAAAATATATACACAAGAGTTATAAAATAAAAAATATACAATATAAAGAAAAGGAAAAGATATAAACATGTTATTCACAGCAGTTATCGGTTAAATAGACTGACAAAAAGGATTTATGAGTCAAACGTGAATTGGAAAGTTGGAAGGGGAAGACCAAGGCGAACGTTGCTGGACCATATCCAGGACATTTTAAACAAGGACCAGATCAAGAGTGCTCTAATCCGACGAATTTTTATGAAAGGTTTAATGAGAATGAAGGAAGCGAAGGAGATATCCAAGGATCGTGGCGAGTGGACGGATGTGATCTCTGTCTACCCCTATGGAAATAAGGCGTAATGCTATCTATCTATCTATATATATGAAAAAAGTTCGTGCGATTTTCATTTACAGTTTACTTATATGAACTGCAAATCGCAAGCAAGATAAAGTAGTGGGGTAATTTTATGTAAATTCATAATATTAAGACGTGTCATTAAATGTGTTAGATAAGTTTGTTTACTGTAAAAAAATCATAAAGTAAACAAGCACGAATTATTTGCATTTGACACAAATTTTTACAGTTTTATTTTAAGTACACAAACTTATCTAACACATTTAATGAACATTCTAAATATCAGCTTTTAAATGTACCAATAATTACCCCGCTATTTTATCTCGCTTGCGATATACAGTACATATAAGTAAACAATAAAGATAAGTAGCAGCCTATTAACATTCCACTGCTGGGCACGGAACTACTTAATAAAAGGAGAGAGGGTTTTTAGAGCATAGATCCATCACAATGCTTGCGGGTTGGCATAGTACACAAGTCAATCAGAGAGAGGTCAGACGCAGTCGCCAGGACCGACGGCTTTACGTGCTCTCCGAGGTGGAGCACACGACCAACTACACAACTTCGGATAAATATTGAGAAAATCTTAAGAAGAAAATTCAATATTGATTTTTGAATTCGCTGATCCCGGGATTTAAACCGATTTCTGTCATTTCTGTAGCCAAATATGCTGACCACGGCCAATAAGGCAGTCGGCACCTCAAACCTTACACATCTCATACTCTAAGCCAATTTTCTGTTATATGTTAATTCTAAAAAATAATATAAAACTAAGCAACTAAGAAATGATTAAGATTTGATGTTATTTCTAAAGATGTTCAGTTAATATTATACAGATAAAACTGAACGAGTAAAGAATGTATTTGCAAACAACACAGCTTTAAATGAATAAAGACGCAAACTAAAACTTAATGCCACAGTCTTTTCTCTAAAAATCACGTTTAAATCTGAAAAAATGACGCTGTGTCACCTTAATTTCATTAGTGATAGATTGAAATAGTTAATCTAAGCTAATTGTGTGTGTTCAAAGGGTTTATTTGTAAATTAGACTTTGTGAATTGTCACTGCAGACCAAAACAGCGATATATTTATCGTATGAGTGTCTACTGAAGTTCTGTTCAACGATGAGGTATAAAAAGAGGTAGGTAATAGACAATTAACGTCCTACTAATGGGATCAGAGGGAGTAGAACCATTACGCTGCTTCACTCCGGGTTAGCATACCGAAACAGCGATATATTTATCGTATGAGTGTCTACTATTAAACGTGAGGTATAAAAAAGGTACGTAAACGGTTATTAACGTCCCTCTAATGGGATCAGAGGGAATAGACCTACCACGCTGCTTCATTAAGGGTTAGCTGACTACAGATATCCTATTTCATGGGTAAGTAAGTTGCCTCACTATGATGAAATTTCAATAACAATTAGGCACATAAGCTGTACATAGATAGCTTAGTAAATTTGCCCAGGATTTAATACCCTGGCTCTTAACATGTGTCCATATTTTCCACACTACTATTTGTTTTACTTTATTGCATTTCAGATCTAAACAAAGCAATTGCATTTGCTGAATTCTTTAATTTCTATTGACTTTATACAAAAGCGATACGTTATTGAGATTAGATTTATTATTCATTGTTTATTCTGAGAAATATGGGCTCTGTTTATATCGTCACGTCACATGTTGAACAATAACCTGTCATAGTAAATGAAACGCGGAAATTCCCTGGCATTGTCTCGTGTCTGTTGCGACAACGATTTGTCTTTGATGTCTGATTCTATACTTTGAATTATTTCCGTATTGTCTATTTGCAACTCTCTTTTAGTTCGTATCTTATTAATTATTGAGCTTATAAATTAATATCTACAAGGAAATGACAGTAATACTGTATTTAAAGTGCTTCTTCAGTTGTGTTAATCTGTATTTCTTTGAAGTTGAACAAACTGTTTTATTTTGATGTACAGAAAAAGTTCTGTTTAGTAAAACGCGAATAAGGAAATGTTTTATCCTGATATATTATTAAAATAAAAGTTTTAACCGACCCTTAAGTATATTTTCCTATTAAAGTTACTTTTAATACAAACAGACTTAAAATGGTCCGAATCTACCGTCGACTTGTAATATATACAACAGTAGCTATCTTTTCAACAATTAGAGAACGTATTAAAACCCAGGATATTGGACAAGATTGGACTTAATTTCTAAGGTCTCTAGCTAAATTGTAAGTACATTACTTTAAGGCTAAAAATGAACATTTCTAAACTATATACAAACAAAAGAAACCTTACTTTTGTACATAGATGTTATAGAATTTACAAATAGGTTGCCTGTTCCAATATACCAATGTATTATCTACATATTCTAACAAAAGCGTACTCATATTTATTTATCAAAATGTACTGTATTATTTCCAATATTAAAAATTAAAATACTAGTGAACTGTTAACGTTTTCCAAAACAGATTTCCATCTAAATGTTATTAACGTACATATCCAGTATACGCGCAAAAGTAATCCCCTAACCGAGCGAAACTCACCATGAGTCCAATGATATCTGTCACTTTAATAACAGCCTCCATTCCAAGCAATGCACAATTTCATATCGAAACCAAATTTAATATTGCATCACTTAAACTAATGTTGAAGGGAAAATGATTTCTATTCCATTTGAAAAAGAGTCGAAATTGCTTTGCTGTGTCATTGTGGAGTTTAATTTCGAACCCTCCAGAGGTGCTAAAAGGGTGGAGGCAAGAGGGAGGGAAAACGGATAGCTCTCGGGCCGCGGGCAATTGATGTAATGATCGTGTGATTAATATTCCCGTCAATTGGACTATATGGATATCGACATCGGAAGGGTGATTAATGGGAATAAGTATCTAGATATACCTACTGTAATAGCCCAATGAATAGACACGTAGAAATCTTTTTAAGAGTCACCAGTTCGAATTCTGGCCAGACTGCTAAGATTCATAAAGACTTTTAGACAGGATACGTGAAGGAAAACATCGCAGGAAGGAGGAAGCCCTGGAATATTTCTGGGACGTGCAGCTATGCTTTAACATACTCTCTGCTGTGATTGAAGAGGCCTGAGGCCAGCAGTGGGACGTTAATAGGCTGTTACTTACTACTTTACCTACCTAGTGAGGTATACGAATATTTCACAAGTTCCCGCAATATTAATTTAGATTAGATTTTCGAGCTTTAGGCTGATTGTGAATTGTTAGAAAATGTAAATGAATACCCATAAATACTTTGTAGTTTAGATTATAAATAAACAGATATCGAGTTTTATACGATAAAACTCATTATGTACATTGTAATATGTTCAGAATGTTCGGCAACGAGTACATTTTAGACAGAATAAGTCTTTCGGGACTTTAGTCAGGTTCAGACAAACGCAAAAAGATAAAACAAGGGCTGTTAAGCTATTTAACTGTCAAGTGATTTAATATATCCATGTAAACTTGGAGTATGTGAACGATCATACGTAGAAACTTTGCTCTGCCGGATATGTCAACCTAAAGACCGACTTAGACAAGATGTACTTGACATTTTATTTTAAAGAATACATTTAGAGCATTACAAATAAGTATCGAATGTGTTGTTAAATTCAGGTAACCAACAGATGTCATTTACTACAAAAAAGTATCAGTATTATTTTTGTCTATCTAAAAAAAGCATTAGATTTAATGCAGAGTGGAGTACAACAGAATTTACACCACAAACATGTTGACGGCATATGAAATCTAATTAGAACAAACAAAGCTATTTCGCCTTGAGTGAGAAGTATGTACTCTGTACACGTCTGGACCTCCGCAGAGATGTACGTGACATGTATTTTATCTACTATATTTACCTTTTCAACGTTATAATAGAAATAGCATACTAATTATATTCTGAATACAACGTTAACTTGAGAAAAAATATGTAGCGCTTTGGATTCCGGTTAATTTACTCTGTGATTCAACAATAAATTCAGTTTCGCTCCTTATTATTTTTTTTTATATAAAAAAATTCAGATGCAACATTCGCGTATTCTTTTGTAACATAAGTACTAGGATTACAGAGTGGACGAGGAGTTGTTGCTAGGTATCAGTGTGATAGAGACAACCGATATGTTAGACAAGGTAAGCGAGTTTGTGGGATGGCGATACTGCGTTTTACAAGCGTCACGTCAGTTTTGACTCGGCTGTCGTATGATGAGGACGTGTTCAGTTTATATATAGCAAATGATTTACGCTTTGTTGTAATCGTATTTTCGTATCTTATCTTGGAACTATTAAACCTTATTGTATGTTGAATACTGTAAGACATAAATTTTTAATACCTTTAACAGATTGCTGTCAAAAACTACTATTTAACAGATATAAGAGAATATTGCTACAGTTGGTGATAATGAGAAATTGTGTAGCACTTTAGTGACGGTGCGTGCACTTAGCGGTCCGCATCCAGGGTCATCGACTCTGTGACAATTAATCGATGCACTGTTAAGCGCAATGTCTTTTATAGCTACTTGAACTAACGTATCAATAAACTAAATCAATCAATGGACTATTAATAATAATTAACGTAAGGTAAGTACCGGCCCATTAACGTAGCTGGGCCCACATATGAGAGAGGGTTTTTAGAGCATAAACACACCACGCTGCTACACTGCGGATTGGCAGGCATAGTAGGTTGCTACTGACCTTTAGCTTATGTAACCGTTGGAATGTTAAAAAAAAAATTTCAAGTTAATTTACAAAAATGAGTTTCACACTGATAATATATTTAGGAATTTCATAATACCTAATAAATACGTAATCGGGAAGGTGTTTATATACTCCTTCTGGGTTTCCATGGAGTTTTCGCTTCAAGTGGCTGTGATCAACTAAAGACTTTAGTTGATCACAGCCATAATTTAAAGAAATTGTCCCATAACAGAGAATCGTCATCGTTAAAGACAAAAAATACAAAACCCTTGGATTTTAAATCGGAATACGAGTATTTGAAGCAATTCAGAAAAAGGGCCAGGATAAGTGGTACCCTTGTTCCAAGACACAAAGGACTCTCAGCCCTCAGATTTGCTTAAGCCTGAGAGCAAACACTTGTTTAACTAATTCCCCTGCATCCCTTGTTGAATTGTTACAGAACCAAGTTGAATTTTACACAGTTGTGCCTTAAAAAATGCTTTATCATTTGACAACTAAAGAAATAGGACGACTTATTTTGTGGAAAATTTCACGAGAGTAATTATGAGTTTTAAGGATTTCTGCACAGCACATAAAACATTCTATATGATGCTTCATATAGAATGTTTTATTTGACGAATCAGATCACACCAAAAGATGGTATTTAAGCCACCAATGCATAGGTTGTTATTAATAACTAAATCATTAGAAACTAGGTAGTAAAAGTTGGGTATGGCAAAAGAATCACAAAAGTAAAATAAATGCGGTAGAGAAGTATGGTGGATTTAAACTGAGTGACAAAGTAAGTGATAAGATAAAGTTGAGGTATAAAAGAAGATGTAGTGACTAAAATTGAGAAAGGTATGTTTAAATGGTTCGGGCTTGTAGAGAGAATGAATGAAAGGAGACTGACAAAAAGGATTTATGAGTCAAGAGTGAATGCGAAAGTTGGAAGGGGAAGACCGAGGCGAACGTTCCTGGACCAAATCCAGGACATTTTAAATAACGGCCAGGTCAAGAGTACTCTAAACCGACGAACTTGTATGAAAGGTTTAATGAGAATGAAAGAAGCGAAGGAGATATGCAAGGATCGTGGCAAGTGGAAGGATGTTGTCTCTGCCTACCCCTATGGGAATGAGGCGTGATGATGTATGTGATGTATGTAGAAACTTTCACCAATGGCTATGATATAATTATAGTCATCGTCTCAACAGATACCCGTACTAAGCTAGACATAGGTCACTGCTCATATCCAGTGATATTAAGAGTCTAAAATCCATCCGTTCTTTCAACTATATAGTTCGAATATTAGTACTTTAACCTTTCATAAGATTTGATCCTCAGAATTTGTATCTATTCACTGCTATTGCGACATAGCAATTCGTTGGATATATCGATGGCCTCAGCTTTCCTACACATCTCATTGCTAAGTTGTTGCAGAAAAAATCCAAGAGAATTGAGAAGACTGAGTTAAGGCAAAGTGTTACATCATCTTTTGTTTTATGTTAGATTTAATTATTACAAAATATATAAAATTAATTGCTCCGGCGTGTCTCTTATGTCTGCAATAAACGGATTTTCATGCGGTTTTTACCAACGGATAGTGATAAATGAGGTATGTTTATGTATATATCAAAAGATATAACGAAAGAATTTAAAAATGTTAAAACTTTCCAATGCCACCAGATCGGTATCTACGTGGGTCAGCGGTCGGCGAAGAGCAAACAAAATAACTAAATCGCTTCATTTTAGCATCTTTCATATTATAATGATAATTTTGATACGAAACCGATAACTAAAAATTTAATTTAAACATAATTTATTTAATTTATCAATGTAATACCCAGTAATACATATCGGTAATAACAGTAATATACGTAAATAAAACTGCCACTTGTTTTTTGTCAAAATTATTAATTAAATTTTTATTATATGTAAAAGTAAAGTATGCTGGGCACAGGCCTCCTAACTCATATGAGAGAGGGTTTTTATAGCATAGACCCGCCACGCTGCTCCATTGCGGATTGGCAGGCATAGTACACAAGTGTACTCTATTCCTTCACTCTCATAGTCCAACGTGACGGCAATCGGACACTCGTGGAGCGATCAGGCACAGGACCGACGGCTTAACGTGCTCTCCCAGGCACGGGGACGGATCACACCGCCAACTTCGGGCAAATATTGAGAAAATCTTCATAGAAAACTCAATCTCCTCACGTCTGTAGTCGAACGTGCTAACCACTAGACCAATGAGGCAGTTTTATTACATTTTTTATGAGAAATAGTATATTAAATGATTAAATGACGAGTGGCAAATTAAAATGCCACATGTTATTTGTAAATATTAAAACTACCTAACATACAAACGAATTAGTATAAAAACACTGCACATATTCGTTGCGCTAATAACGCATTTAATCCGTAAAAATTTTACCTTCATGCGCCTAAAGAAGTTTCACTTCTTAATATTCTGTGGCATTTAATATTCAACGAAGGTAAGGGTAATGCCTATCTTGGTCTTATTACAATATTTTAAAGTGGATTCTCTGGAGAAACGTAGATTAATCAGCGACACAACATGGACAGTCCAAAATTACTAAGCCTATTTCGATTTCACGTACCAACTATTATTCCTCGCGCACCAATCACGCCACTTTGTCCCCCATTTCGTATGCTAGATTTTGTAAAGTTATAAATAGTTGTAGTAGTAATATATATTTACTTTTCTGTGTTCATTTGAACATCTGATCTGTGAATCTGGGATCTATCCAGTTTTTCTTCGATTGTCATAGATGGTGTTTCCCTTCGAGTCTGCTCCGATTTCCGTTACCTCGGCTCTATCTTCCAAAACGACGGCGGCATTGACCGAGATGTTACTAGCAGGATAAATGCAGGTTAGATGAAGTGGAGGCAGGTCTCGGGAACAATTCGCGATGCCAGAATGCCCCTTAAACTAAAGGGGAAGATTTATAAGACGCTCGTAAGACCTGTCATCCTATATGGATCAGAGTGCCGGGTCACCAAAGGGCAGAATGAAAGGATATTGCATGCAGCGGAGATGCGAATATTGAGATGGATGTGAGCAGTGACCAAATTAGATAACATTAAGAATGAGTATATTAGAGGAAGGTTAGCCTGGTATGGACATGTAATGAGAAGGGAGGATATCCATGTATGTAAGAGGGTCCTAAATATGAAAGTAAGCGGCAGGGCCGTGAGAGGGCGACCAAAAAAGTGTGGATGAATGGTGTGAAAGAGGATATGTGTATAAAGGGTGTGAATGTAGAAATGACAGCGGATAGAGTGAAGTGGCGAAAGAAAACATGCTGTGCCGACCCCACCTAGTGGGATAAGGGCAAGAAAAACAGTAATATATATTTACACTTCGATAAACTTCGCAAAAAGTTATGTCAAATGTTTAAGTAGATACTATATATATTACAACGTACGGTGGTCGTAAGATATTTTTATTACCTTCATGCATGAGGTATTTACCTTTAAGTAAATTGCTACATTTACGTAGAAAGTAAGTCCTAGCATGTATATTTCTTCTATATTAGAATGTAAGTAGTTTGTTGGTGAAACTTTAATAAATAAATAATAATTAGGCATTTTTTTGTTATTAAATCTCGCAACCCTAGTAATAACTCAATTAAGAGGATAACAGCCCGCGGCGGGATGTGTACCCTAGTTGGGTCGGCGTAGATAAGAAAAAACACAATGGCGAACGGGTGGCTCTGACACCAGGGCCGGGGGGAGATATAACAAATATTTTCTGATACCCTGACCCTCGTCGCGACCCTTCATAACAGCGTTACTGATTACATTCCATTGTTATTTAGCATTAAACAATGTACAAACGTATTTATTGCATAGTTGGTTAAATTCTTAGGTCGGATTATATTACATCTATATATTGATATATTGACGGCCTCGGCGGCGCAGTGGTGCGAGTACTCGCCTTGCTAGCAGAGGCCCCGGCTTCGATCCCCGGCGGGACGAATTTAGGAAATTGTATTTGTGGCAGGCTTCGGCCGTGTCTAGTTACCACCTATGGGGTATATCGCCCCTTACCAGATTAGCGCGCTATGACACATCATTACTTACCATCAGGTGAGATCACATAAAATATTACAGCTTAATGATGATTGCAGAATATTTCAATTTTAGTATAAAATTGGAAGTGTGTCGGGTCTGATAGTCACATATAAATCTTTTAAATAATAAGTTTTAGAGTTCGAAGTAAACCTAATTAATGGTAGTCTCAGCGTGATTAATTAATAAAATTACACTAAAGGAAAAAACACATTACAAGAAATGAATAACAGAGTTATGACTAAATGACAACGAAAACTGTTATGATATTTAAAATATGATATTTAATTATAAAGTAGATAAATGAGAAGAAACTGCCTCATTGGTGTAGTGGTTAGCATGTTCGACTACAGACATGAGGTCCAGGGTTCGAGTCCCGGGTCGGGCCAATTCAAAATCGATATTGAGTTTTCTATTAAGATTTTCTCAATATTTGTCCGAAGTTGGGAAGTTGGCGATGTTCTCCACCCCGGTCCTGCACCTAAACCCTCTCCGGTCGTGTCGGATTCCCGTCACATCGGACTATGAGAGTGAAGGAATAGAGAGTGCACTTGTGTACTATGCCTGCCAATCCGCAGTAGAACAGCGTAGTGGGTCTATGCTCTAAAAACCCTCTTTCATATGAGTGCGGAGGCCTGTGGTCAGCAATGGGACGTTAATGGGCTGCTACTTACTTACTTAAATGAGAAGAGATAAAAAATTTAAAGGAAGATGAAGCTTGTAAAGTAGTTTTTAAATTTTGTCAGACTGTCGCTCGTAATTTCGATATCGATAACTTTACTGATATTATTATAAGTTGTTAACATTCTTTTTATGGGCGCTGAATAGTAACGCTCACTACTCTTGCACATATTTACTTCAACTTTCTTACTCTCTGCAATAACTGATGCAGCTGATGGTATCCGATGACAGGTGTAGGACGTGGGAACATTTCTCACTTCCAAAACCGCTTCTAACGATATTAAACTAATTACAAGCCTTATCTACATCAGATAAAAGTGCATCGACAAAAAAATTCAACCTTTCCGTTGTATATTTACATAATAATGCATAGCGACCGCCCGCACAGACAGCGGGGCCAACAGACGTATTATAATAATGACGAAACACCACATCTACTTCAAAAGTAAAAAAAGTAACACCAAAAAGTACATTTATAGAAACTGCCTCTTATAAAATACTAGCTGAACCCGCGACTTCGTCTGCGTGGAATGTTTTTTTGGTAGCATTTTCATTAATTTAGGCAAATTATTTTACAAATAAGAAATACACCCGCTTTGCCCTTAGAAGGTGTAGTTTGAATTGCTTTTTAATGTGAAAATTTCATTTTTTTTTATTAACACGCCCGCAATCCCCGACGCGGGTGGAATTTCGCAAAATCTGTTCTTAGCTGTCCTCTACTTGGCAAAAGGAATATTCCTTCTAATATATATAATTTCAAGTATCTACGCCTTATGGTTCCAGAGATATCGCGATAAGTCAATAGATAGATATATAGATGGGGAAATCTATAATTAGTAGCCATTGACGCTGTGAAACGAGTTACTTTGCGAAATTTCTAATCAATTAACAGAATTGAAGATTTCGTGTGCAATTCACATGTGGTGGAAGTGAAACCTTCGAAAAGATGGCTTTAAGATAAAGAGACCAATGTAACATCTCGGCAAGCGAATAATTGTAGGTTTTAAATCTGTAATTAATTGTTAACTCCCATTATATTAACTGCAGATAATAACAACTTTTGCATTAACTGCAGATAATGGCGAATAGACTGCCCGAGATCGGTCAAGTTGTCACTGACGTATATGTAGACATGTATGTATATGTGTGTGTGTGTGTGTGTGTGTGTGTGTATATGTGTATGTACACATATATATGTGTACATATTCTATTCTTTTTAGTTTAAATGTGTTAGGTTAAGTTTTGTGTTCGTCCCGGGTCGCCGCTGAAAACCAGCGTTGGGCTAGTCCCCAACGATAGCTGAGCGGTATTCCCATTTTCGACACCACATTCTTCTGCAATAACTGGTGTATTTATTCTACTGTAATATTACATTGTGTATGCTCAATGTGTAGAAAAGTGTAATATCAGAAAATAAAATGTTATTTATTTATTTATTATTGGAAAACCTGAGTAGTTAAGGGATTAAGCAGAGAAGAAACGGAAACACGAACGTAACAAACACTGTATATTTTCTCCAACATTAAATCTTTACAGTCGTGGTTTAGTTTCATCGACTTTTAAACCGCAAAGATGTTAAACTAATGAATTTTCTGTTATAGAAATACTAATGAAAATAACTCTGTAACGCAGAGTTCAGGGTACATCGGTTGAATGGTTTGAAAATCTACAATACACATAAATAGAAGCGATTTTTGTATTATATATATATGAATGGAGTCTTTTAGACACGAAACTACCGGCAAGTTTAAGCATAAAGTACGAAACTTCTGCTAAAAATCGTAAAGCCCAACTGTAATCAGTTAATGACTGCAATGTCTAATATCTTTCTTTATTGAACTCTTTTATTATGCACAGATATACCAACACCTCACAGAATAATATTTTAACATTCTCCTGACCTTCTTTGTGTAAGAGAAGTGGGAACTTAAGGGAAAGAGCTGACAAAATGTCTTACAAGGTTTTAACGGACACCAAAAGAATAGTTCTGTACATGTTTATGAGATTTATTGGACATAATATAAATCGTGGGATCTTGTACCAGCAAGTAATGGACACTATTACTAAAATTTTACTTAATTTAATATATACACGAAAGGAAAACCTTTGAAAAGATGTTCCTTTCGTGTACGTAGGCAGTCAGTAAGTTATTATTTAACTCAATCAGTTTCAAATGATAAATTAGAAGTATTGTAGTGCCTTTTATATACCAGAGACCACCTTGCAAATCTCCTTCGCCTCTTTCATTCTCATTAAACCTTTCATACAACTTTGTCGGTTTAAAGTACTAGGATTTGATCCAGGAACGTTCGCTTCCCCTTCCAGCTTTCCCATTCAATCTTGATTCATATTCTTTTTTGTCAGTCTCCTTTCATTCAATCTCTCTACGTACCCAAACCATCTAAGTATACCTTTTTAAATTTAAGTCACTATATCTTCTTTTATACCACAACGTTCTCTTTTTTTATGGAAAATGGTATGTCTAGTCAAATTACTAGCTGTCAGTGACTGACTACGGTGTTTCTACTGTTCAAAATCTCTTTATTGTAAAAATAAAGGCATTCTGAACATGTATTGTTCGCGTAACCGTGTCGATAGGTAGACGAAAGAGTTTCGAAAGAAGCGAAATCTAAAAAAAATCGAGATTAGTATCACGGATATAAAGGTGTCGTGTTTCAAATGCATTAAACTTGAAGAGGGTATAACAAAACCTATCGTATTTTCTTGATTTTAAGGTTCAATTTGCTAGATTTAGCTTTCATCTGATCGTTAGTCTCCCAGCGGTGTCTGCGCGCAGTAACGGAATCCATATGCATCAGTGTGCGTGACGTGCAATGTCGTTTATTGTCGCTTTAGGGTAAATTACCATATTACGAGATACTTTTCAATCGCCGAGTGCTTTTATAATGATAATTTTCGTAACTACCCACACGTGTACATTCTTTTTAGTTATTTTTTACGTGAAAACTTCTTTAGGCGAGCTGTGCCCATGTATGAGAGACTAACGTCCTATTTCACCAACCTCACCTAAATTTTATGTGTTCTCTAAGTACATTTAAGGGTCAAGTAAGGGATTTTTCCGTAGCTTTTACTTTTAGCTGTCAAATGCTTTATGTACGCCAGAAGAAGTATAAATCTCCATCCCGGATTGTTGGACTCCCTGACTGTACTATACCCACTTAAACCCAGAGGAACCCTCTTCATCCGGTCGGTGAGGTTCAGATGTTTGCTTACGATATCCTCAGGATAATTGCTTTAGAGAATGTTAGTGAAATCGGGCTCTCCTTAAAGAGAAATAGTTGCAGTGTATGCATCATAGTTATATTTCTAATTTTTAATAAAACATTACAGACATCACATTATTCGCAATAACTATACACATTTATAATTATATATTTATTGTAAAGGTTATGATTTTTTGAATGGAACAATAAAGTTGTTGTATTTAGATACATAAGAGTCTACTTGGTGAAGTTGTCACGTCTATCGTGTCATACTAAGCGCATTCCATGTTCTTTTTAACAGTTGTAGAGCATAACTTTTGAAACCCTGGTTTTAAGATATACCTATGTGTTCTTGAGAGAACATAAGGGTAATACCGGATCAGAGTTACTATAGAGATCCCCGTGTCAAGAGGTAAGTAACGTCCCACATAGTCTGACATACTCTTACATACTCTCAGTGACAAAGAAGGCCCTGCTTTTCAGTCACTGACTGCAGCTCGTTAGGCTGTCCTCACAAAGTACCAGAGTGAAAATATATTTCTATGTATCTTAATGCGAGTGAGGGAATTGGGGATCGTAATAGGAAAGGGTTGCCAAAACATTGGAGCCCCTTCATCCAGCACTATATTAGTACTGCAACAATCTTTACGGTACGGTACGGGCACGGGATGTTTATTGCTGATAGATTAGCGCATAACTATGTCTTGGGATGATATAGTTTTAAATAGGTGTATATGTCTATAAAGCATTGTATTGGTAATCAACGTTTTGGCTTGACTATAGGAAACCGGCATCTATTTAAGAGTTTTTCATCAGGACTCTATAAATGAATATTCATATTCATGTTTGTTCAATCAGATATCACATGATGATGTATAAGTAAGATTTTAGCATCAAGAACCTTGTGTTTGTTTGTCGGTAGATTTCTATATTGATTCCTGTCGAATGTATATAAATAGTAAATGTATAAAAATATTACATAAATTAGCATACATTTTCATCTGTACTCGTTTTTTTACAATGCTCAGTTAATTATTGTGTAATCCGGGATAATTTATCCATTCGTTAACATTCGTAGCGGACGCGTACTAATAAGTATGCTTTCTTTAAATACAGGGGAACCCTCATATAGATGTTTTTATATCGCGAGGGGTGGCAAAGAACAGTACCTATGCAACGTGTATATAATAAGACCCTAGTAATAATCGATGGAACAGTTTTGAACAGGGGAATACGTAGAGTGGTTAAGATGCTATATTAACTAGATTAATTGTTTATTATAATTCAAAGGTGTATTATTATATTATTACTTCATGTTACATTCAAAATAAAATAACGACTTTATTTATACTTTACATGGTTGTATAAAGGAAATAAGGTATTGTTTTATTTAATTACTATTTGAGGAACAAACAATATTAGGTAATATAATATCTATAGTTTGGGAAGTTGTCGCGTTGCTAATCTTTTATATTTTCATATTTTTTTGTTTGAGAGAGAGACAGAATTAGAAAAAAATTATGTTGGAATGTATGAATGCGGTAATTAGAGAATGATATGATCCATTTCCGGACAATCAAATGTTTCTGCACATTTATAAATATGTCTTGAAGATTTGTTTGATTACATTCTCAAATGCTTGAGCTATTGATTTAGGACACTTGACTAACTCTGCACCTATAACTATAGCAGATCCAAGCTGGTAGTTAATCACTGACTTCAGCTTGTATTGGTGCTGGTTTGACAGTGGATGGAAGGAAGATTCGTGAAGTGCCTCATGGATATCGAAGCCAAGGTGGTTAAAGAAGGAAAGGACTGGCAAAATATCTAAAGTTTTGTTCCCAGTAACATTGATGGAGCGAGAGCATCCTTAATATTAGGTGCATATGTTTGTTACTGGTTTTTATTTTCTAATCTTACTTTACATAAGGACTGATAATAGAACGGGTTCATTTTGTATGGAATTATAAACAAAATATAAATATTGTATAGTAGTAGTAAGTAGTTTATCATATACTCTTTGCCTAGAATGCCTACCTGTCTGTTTTCTGTCTTTACTTAACTTAAGGTAGGCTGAAAGAGATCACATCTCATATGACACGTTTAACTGTATTTTATATGATATTTTGTGATGGATAATGAAAAGTAATAATAAATTAAATGTAACAAGAATTATCAATTCGACTCCTAGTTTTTCTCTGTCCCCGTGGGGCTTTTTTATTTCATTCTAATACCGGGATGGATAAAATTACGGCGAGGCATTGTCAGGCGATTATTTATAGAAAATTTGGTGGCTTTGTGTTCGCTTCCAAGTGCAGCTATTCGTGTCAAATTGTTGATGTCCTCGTCGCGCGTCACTGCCATTACTTTTTTATATCCACAATAGAGACCGTTAGATTTGGTTACCATGTCCACATAGAAAAAAAAACAGGGAGTAGTATAGAAGAGGAGTATCATAGAAAATAGAAAAATCTACATATTCCTTACTTACGAAACTACGAAGATGTTAGTTTTTCGCTCTTGTTTCAGTTACAATATGTTATTTACAAATTTAGATCTGTTTAACTGCATTTTTCTGTTATTTAAGAAGCAAATAAGAGGCATTATAGAAGATAACCTTGAGTTTTAAAACACAATTTATTTCATTCTTTTTTATTTATAATAGGTCTGCTCTGATTATGTTGTATTTTAAGTGATACCTTTATTGGTTTATGTTTTCCTATTATGTTTACATGTATTTATTTTTATGTAATCTGCACCTTAAAGAAATTATAAATAAACAAACTTAAATAAATAGAAAAGTAAATAAAATAGGTGGTCTTATTGCTTTTGTTTCCCAAATAAAAAAGGAAGCCGTCTTTTAATAAATCGGCGGTCCCTACTATAAAGAGTCAAGTATATAATGCCTAATTTTGTAATAATGTTTTTATACATCAGATCTTTATAGTTATATGATTTAAAAAATAAACTATGAACTACAGTTCTGTCGCGTTAAGAATGCAGTGAATCATGATTGTGTGCCGGCCTGGCCAAGGTCAAATTTACAGTGACCTGTTCCACATCAAGAGGCCGGCGCACAATGGCGACTCACTGCTTTCTTAACGCGAACGAACTGTAGTTTAATAAATGGCACGATATAATCAACAAAGCTACAAAAAGATCGCCAAAATATTATAAATGCTTTAAATATATTTAAAATTACGAGTTGCCAGAATTTTCTCTATAACATTTCGATTCACTTTCAAGGTAATGTTACTACTTAACGCTTTTCTAATATTTAAAACACATTAAAGAAACTTAAACGTGTGTTTTTATAAATCTTTTTATTAATGGATAAAACTAATACCTACTGAATGTATTTTGAGAGGACAAAACGATGGTCTCTATCAAGAGAATTAGTTCTACAAAAACACGATTATTTAGGAATGCGGTTTGTAGTTACATTGATAAAGACTTTAAAATATAATGTTTAAATCACGTCCAGTGTGAAACCTTACCTTGTAGAGCACATAGCCTTAATTTTAAAGTATTTATCAATGAAGCTAACTTCAAACCGCTCTCCTAGACAGTTGTTCTTATAGATGCGAGTTTCTCATCATAGTGCATTCAGGAAAACGTATTAATTTTTGATGCATACACATCACTCGTCTGTAAAATAATTCCCTGTAAAATAATCAGTTCCGTCCACATAACTATTGTGCTAACATTTATCATCTATTTCAATTTCGAAAGAGTTTCTTTAGAATAAAAGGATATAATTTCAGTTTCGATGCAAAAAGACATGTAACAGTGAACGTATCGTAGTTTGCCTAGTATAATTGCGCAAAAATGTCAATAAAAATACATACATACATCACGCCTCATTCTCATAGGGGTAGGCAGGTACCACGCCCTTCCACTTGCCACGATCCTTGCATATCTCCTTCGCTTCATTCATTCTCATTAAACCTTTCATAGAAGTTCCTCGGATTAGAGTACTCTTGACCTGGCAATTATTTAAAAAGTCCTGGATTAGGTCCAGAAACGTTCGCCTTGGTCTTCCCCTTCCAACTTTCCTATTCACTCATAAATTCTTTTAGTCACTCTCCTTTCATTCACTCTCTTTACGTGCCCAAACCATCTAAGCATACCTTCCTCAACTTTAGTCACTACATATTCTTTTATACCACAACGTTCTCTAATAAAAATAGCTTTAGTCTTTTATCAGCGTGCAATAGAAATAATCTGCAAACAACGTGGTAAAATAGTAATTATAAGTGGAGAAATGATATAATGGGATCCAGTTAATCAGTTCACGAGACTTATCGCCACGTGTATTAAGTAGTGATTATTGACTATTTAAATGGTACGTATTGCGGTATATGGTGAAACAAAATATATAATTATATATCTATACAGCTATGTTACTGTCCGATACAAATATTCTTCGCATTTCCATTATTCGTAATTTTTTTGGGAGAATAAGCTGTTGATTAGAATTCTCCCTGCGTCGATGTGCAAATTTCGCGAAAAACTTGCTTTTATGACGTGAATGCGTCTTTAAAATCGCATCGCATCCATAGGGAGGCAAATCAAGATGGTAATATCGGGGGATACAGTTTGAAATTATAGCTACATAATTATCACCTCTATCCAAAATGCAATTAAATTACTGGATAGCTTAAAGATCAAAGAGTTTATTACGCTAATTAAAGACTGTAACACATGTTTTATACAAAAACTATTATCCGTTACAACAAACGGACTTGTATATAACACTCCAATTTTAAAATATTAGCTATATGCTTATAGACAAACTGGCAGAAATTCTTAATATGTAGATATTTGTTTTAAATGTTATTTTGACATTACAAATAAACCTTTTTTCGTTACAATTGTATAAGTACAGTTTCACTTATACATTTCACAGAGGACTTAATTTCATCAATAAGGTCATTAAACTTATCTACCTAAAGAGCGGTATCATGTAAGCATGAGATAACTAACATATTCGTTATTTGTTATTTTACTGTTACATTAACAAGTAACGAAAATAACTTTAAGCTATAAGAGTATTTTTACGTTACCGTCAATATTTTATAATGGGATGAACGAGTGTAATAATAAGTTCAATTTGTTTTTTTTTTATGAGTTCTTATGCAATTATGTATGTTATTTAATTAGGTTGAGAGATTAGGCACATTATTGAACAGGCTTTATATAACTTTAACAAAATAAAATTATTTAATAAGAGATTAAGGAGCGCAAAAATTTTATTAATATGTAAAGGTGTAGACTTATTTTATAAATCACAGAAATGAAGAGATCCGTAGCAGAACCAAAGTCACCGATATAGCCCTACGAATCGCGAAACTGAAGTGGCAATGGGCGGGACACACAGTCCAACGGACCGATGGACGTTGGGGCCTGAAGGTGCTGGAGTGGTGACCCCGCATCTGCCGGCGCAGTGTAGGTAGACCCCCCACAAGATGGACCAACGACATAAAGAGGTTCACCGGAAGCCGCGGCAGCCAGGCGGCGCAATGTCGAGCCATGTAGACATCATTACGTGAGACCTATCTCCAGCATTGACGATGTGTAAAGAATTCATTTTTTATCAAGTTAAAACAATTACTTAGCTGTAAGACCATTTCAACCTGATCTTCAGCTTGAGATTCTAATCTATTAACTAAATACAACCTTCTTCATAGTCAGTGTCTATCATATATTTCAAGTATATACTATATCTGTGATATACAATGGCTCGTAGCTAATATGTAGTCTATGGTAAAAACAACTTTACAGTAACAGTAACAGTAAAATAACATCAGAGTTATAGTTATTGAAAAAAAGCAATAACTCCCACGCTTATTATTATAATAACGAATCAACGAATTTCAAATGACTTCAATCGTTATAATTCTATGTCCATATTTTTACGAATCTTGTCAATGAAATATCAGAATGCAACAGATTTTTCTGGCTTAATTTTAGTAATATATTGATTTTTTTATTTTTTCGCGCATTGGTTATAAGCGCCATCTAACCGTAGACTGACGAATTACGTAGTATTCTGTTTAGTTGTTTTGTTATTAAAGTTAGTTTTGAAAGATTAAAAACGATATTATTAATAAAAGGATATTCTGTACGTAAGCTTTAGTTGTTTACGTTTTTTTTAAAATGTAGACGCTTGTAATATAAATGTTTATTTACAATTCGATGTTCGTTCAGAAGTTGTATGAGATTATGGGGTATATTCGCTTAACAAGGTGTGCTCGTCGCTGATTGGCTGACGGTAATGGCGGGGAGCATGCGCACTCGACGTGGGTTCGGTCTGGGCCGAATACTGGCGCGTTTGCACCGAGATACCAGGGCTACAGCGCTATGAAGGAGTTCCTAAGTTCAATGTATTTTGTTAGAACAATTTGGACTTTATATCCACGAAGTAGAGTATAAATTTGTACAACACTGCAGGTTCGTTTACGTTAAACTGTTCTGACAGATAATACAGTAATACTGACACGCTAAAATGATGTCTATATGTTTCACAATAGAGTTGATCTTTGTTTGTTAATGTATCTGCCACGCCATTAGGAAGTTTCATAAATTTGACACGGCGCTAGAGAAGCCGCTGGAATCTCGAGTCGTGATTGTTGACAATGAATAATGACGCAATGAATGAAACAAATAACAATTTACGGGCTAATTAAACAGTGTAATTATTTTCTTGCAGCTATTTTATATATAGCTTTTAATACAGAACGATATTCTTATCAGTGATATGGTATAATTACCGTGTAATCACCGCTAATTTCTGGAAATTATATTGTATTACTTCAATAATAATTAGTATTGTAGTGTTGCTATTGTAAAAAAACCTGTCAAACTTTATTCTATTATAATGATTACAGATAATAAATATATAAACATATCACTAGAGTAACAAATGTTGAATTGTTACAAATTTATTAGGTATAAGTTTTAAAAAGGCTTTGTATCATTAAAACTTTGGTTTTTCTATATCATATTATAGGAAAATATGAATTTTATTTGAATTGGTGGCGCCATCAATGTTTTTAGTCAGTGTACAATAGATGGCGTAACACGTCAAAAATACACAACAGTTAAAAGTTTTATAATAAATATTCGCTTGAAAATAACTGCCTTTCATGTATAATGTAGAAATTTCAACATAACTATTTGTTATAACTCGCTTTTCAGGAAATCTGTTTTACAATCTTAATAGGAGACAACGTATAATAAGCATAATGGACTTAAGTCCATTATGACTTTTAATTTTATGGTTAGGACTTTTAATTTTCTTAAAGATTTAGTCTGTACTTATTTAATGTCACAAATTATAGAGTAGACAAGTATTAGAGTCAATAGCTTGGCTCCTTTAAGTCTACTTTTAAATTCTTAAGGACCTTGCAACTAATATGCAACATAATATAGACCCAATTGATGAGATAAGAGTGTTGAGAAGTAAGTCCGAGTGGATTGAAACTGAGTGACAAAGTAAGAAACAGTGTGTTAAGAGAACGTTGTGGTATAGAAGAAGATGTAGTGACTAAAATTGAGAAAGTTAGAGGCTTAGGTGGTTTGGGTACGTAGAGATAATGAATAAAAGGAGACTGACTAAAAGGATTTAGGAGTCCAGAGTAACTGGGAAAGTAGCAAAAGGAAGACCAAGGACGTACCAAGGACGTAAAGAGTATTCTAACCGACGAACTTGTATGAAAGGTTTAATGAGAATGAAAGAAGCGAAGGAGATATGCAAAGATCGTGACAAGTGGACGTGGTCTTTGCCTACTCATATGGGAGTGAGGCGTGATGCTTGTAGAGACCCAATTTATTTAATGAAATATAAGAAATGTCAATATCAGATAAGATAATTCTGAAAATAGGTAAGGTTTTGAAAGAAGGCATAGCTATTTCGTTAATTTGAAACAATCTTCCAACAAGGAACTTCTGAAAGATAGTGAATTTGGGACAATACCAGATGATACTTATATTTTGCAGATAGTCGGTGTTGTGTGGCTAAAACTATTAGTTATTGTTATTTGGTAACGATGTAGGAGATAGAAGTAATAGAACGATAAGTAGAATCTTATTATATCCATTGAATTGGGATTTGCTAGTCTATAAATATACGCATTTTTTACGCCATTGATCGGTATATTATGTTTATTTAGAATATATCTAACACGAAAAGAGTTATAATATAGGATAATTAAAGAACCATTAGGCGCTTTGGTGATTGTTTCGCTTAATTTCAAATCATTGATACAAATCTTTCTATAGTTTCTAACCGATTTGCTAAGTCACTCTATAAAATAATCCTTTATTCATACGTTGAATTTGAGGTTCCACGTATTATAACTTCCTAGTGTTTTGAGCGCTCTACGATATGCATTGATACGCCATTTTAGTCAGTTATCCTATAATTAACACCCACGTACAAACTTTTAACCACGAACAAATTTCCAACAATTCTTAGCTATATTTGGCATAATAATCCTAACTACAATACAAACAAATTCTGAGGATTCTATACGCAGTTATTATATATAACTGCCTCATTGGTCTAGTGGTTAGCATGTTAGACTACAGACATGAGGTTTTGGGGTAGAGTCCCGGTTCGGGCCAATTCATTATTCGATATTGAGTTTCCTATCAATATTGGGAAGTTGGCGGTGTGTCCCACCCCCGTGCCTCGGAGAGCACGTTAATCCGTCGGTTCTGCGCCTGATCTCTCTCCACGAGTGTCCGATTGCCGTCACGTCGAACTGTGAGAGTGAAGGAATAGAGTACACTTGTGTACTACGCCTGCCAATCCGCAATGGAGCAGCGTGGTGGGTTTATGCTCTAAAAACCCTCTCTCGTATGAGTGAGGAGGCCTGTGCCCAGCAGTGGGATGTTAATGGGCTGCTACTTACTTACTATACGCAGTTTGTGCTGTGTTTTTACATGGTCGTCGGTTCTACAACAGATAAGTCTTTATTAATTTTAGTTTCCTTAATCTTGTGATTGTACTTTACCTATTGTACTTATACCTTTGGTGCCCTTTCATTCTCAACTCATGAGATATTAAAAAGAATACTTAATATGAATAACGTTTTTTACTGTTACAGCGTCAGCAGAAGAAGTGGGTGAATCGAAAACTTTGCGTTAGAGATCCTAAGTGCCTGGAAGCTCAGAGAAGCGATAAATATTGCCCTAGAGTTCTTTGAGGCAGGAATTATTCAGAGCAAGTGTTCTACGTAAGATATTGAAATTAGTTTGGAAGTTCCCAAGACTATGAATGGAGTCTCTCTGCTCTGAATCTGCCAGAGGGTGTAAGAAATTAGGGACCTCATCTTCAACAACAAAAACATTAGATAACGGGTATAAGTCCTTAAACACTCTACATCAATAGGATCATCAGGTCTTTTTGAGAATTGTAAAAGATTAGATCGAGAGATATATATTCAAAAATTCGATATTCCAGTAGGATTATACAGCACTTTTGAATTAATAGTTAGTATTAGATACCTGCAGTAGTTGGACATATGGTATTGCGGACTTTTTTGTAGATATTAATACCTTCTACAATATTGTAGAACATTTTTTTGTTTTATCATCAATAGATTCGGTCTAGTACTTTTTGTGTGAAAACGTAACAAAACCTACAAAAACACAAATGTTTGCTTTTTATATATTATTAGTTTAGATGTACCACTGATGATAACATTAGAGAATTACTTAGAATATATATTTACAAGGGGTCATTCACGCTCTGTTCTGAGAAGAACCCACAACAATCTCAGTTAAATGTCGCTTAAAATATCATCAACATTACAATATGATTTTAATTAATTATGATTAGAGTAAACCATTCAATCCTATACTTTTTTATCGTCCAAATAATACTTCAAATCTTAATACGATTTTTCAATGTTTTTGAATTTATTTATGGACATCTTTAGGTTTTTTGTTTTTTGAAACGTATAAAGTTTTGATATATCAACCTAGAATACTAGACAATTGATAATTTTGATTACTTGAATAAAACCGTTGAAACCTCCTTACACCACTTACCTTATTCAGCAACTGATGAGAAATGATGAGAAGAAAACATACCTGTTTTCATGAAGCAGTTGTAACGGCTACATATAGCCATGACAACTTTACACGCTAAAATTTGTTTATAAAAGTATGTGATGTAAAATAAAAGTTATATATAAATACATAGACTAGACTATCATTGAAAAGTGATAGACAGTGATAAGACCAGGTTGGAGGACGCTTGAACTTTCGGAATTATTTTTGCTGTGGGCCTTTTCTTAAATCTTTACATAATAACGCAAGGTCTGTTGATATCAGACTTTTAAGACTTAATCTTTATAAATACAATTCTTATGTGCGTGTATGTCACTGAACACCTCTTAAACGGCTGCTCCGATTTTGTTGAATCTTTTAGTGTTTTCAGATGGGTTTGAAAATGGTTCAGATTGACAATTTATCCATATCACGAACTCCACGAAAAATTCAGTACGGGATCTTCAAAACTCAATCCGAATCTCCGAAATCAATAGGTTTCGTTATGTTTGAACCTAACTAAAGTGCGAGTATTTACAAAGATACCCACATTTCTACATCAAAACTTGTTCATTATACTTTATCACAATGTGTAATTTTACATAAAATGCAAATAAATGTCACTTATAATATCTACTGGATAAATAAACATGCATACTCGTAAATATAACTCTCTAAACACATGCATAAACTACTTATCTATATAAATTTGTTTATAACAACACCAATAACAAATAATTGCCTGCAATAGGAAATGACATAAATCAAGTTAAAATTATTTGATTTTGTCCTCTGATTTTAAATATTTTTAGACAGTTTTATTTGACGTAAGAATACCATTTACGTGTTATAAGCTTACTCGTTATAAATGCTCAATTGCAATGAAACCGCTTACTCTCTTCAATATTATAGTAAATGACAGAATTGGCAAAAAGTCTATATGGTCCTAAACGCCATCAACATTGATATATATAAAGGATGTCAAAAAATATAAAAAGCAAAGGTTGACACAGTGTTTCAATTGTTAATAGTGTATTCTTCAATACTCTATACATTAGAATCCAAAAAAAATACTCCTACCATTACGTCAGATTAGTAACAATGTACAAAATTCCGTAAATAATCTGTAATTGGCCCAGTAATGGGCACATAAGTCTCAGAAGTGAGAGGAATCCACCCAAAACACAATTTTAATTGACAGGAAATAATAATCCCGAAATTACTTTAGACATCTGCAGATTTAAATAAATAAGTATACGTGGTATTATAAAAAAGACATACACTGTCTTTTACAGACTATTATAGTAGACAACGAAATACACAAGTTTGATACCAGAAATAAAAACAGACTCGTAATGCCTTCTTTAAGAAATTGGTTAAAAACGTCCTATTACAAAAGGTTTTGAAGGTTATTTAAAGGACAATGTTTGGACTTGATTCCAGTTGCACACACAAAAACTATATTTGAAGGTGTAACCACTGAGTTTCTTGCCGGTTTCTTCCCATCGATTAGACTACTGACTATAAATAATATTTTGATTTTGACAGCAAAACATCTACTTGACACAAAATTCACGTGTCTAAACCACTAAGTTACATTGTTAAAACAGGTTTAGTTCCAGTTATATAACCAAAAGCACACATTATATTTGCTTACAGGACTAACAAAACGGGTAAGATTAATCAGGTCAATCTATCTTTACCTTAGGTTAGTAACAAAGTCAGGTTATACAATAAATGAATACCCTCACACAAGTATCAAATGTGCGAAACTTGTTTACCTTTCAACTAAATATGATCTCAAGAAGGGCACCAATTCACAAGATTGAGTTTCTCAAAGCCCTCAGTATACAAATATAAGCGCAAGGGGAGCCCTGATAATAATAAGGGACGAAATGCGTTGAAAAAAACCCTTGCTGTAATTCCTTAACAGCTGCTCCTGTATCACAATGCTCGGATTAAACACCAAAATATATCTAAATTAAAAAACAACCGATCCATATTTTATTTACAAAGCGATACTATACGGAAATCCTTGACAAGCAAATTTACATTGCATTAAGCTGTGAATATAGAAGTTTATTTATATTACAACACACGGTATATATTTCGATCTGCAATCTTTATAATATATCAGCCGATAGACACTTAGTATTGAAAATAAAGTGTTATCCAACAATTTCTATATTACAAGATCTTGTACTATTCAGAAATTTAAAATAAGAATACCAAATATAATCAAGCTGTTTATAAAAAAAAAATCATATTACTATTCCCGCGTACGTCACGAGGCTGTATGGTCTAAATTTTTGCCTTATCCCACTGAAAGGGTGAATTAAAAAACGACCAAATGTGACGTGGGTTATATTCAATTAGTACGGTATTAATCACGGCTTATTGCAATGTAATTTGTATTAACATGCTTCCCAAGCGTTATTCAAGGCGCGTTTGTTTACGATGCAAGCGAAGCGCCCGATTTATTGCGACACGAGTTTACAAAGCGCACAAAATATATTAGGCGGGCGATATGTGATCGTGTTTTGCAACCCGGTGTATATTCGCCGCGTTTCGCTTTCGCAAAAGAATTAAGCTCACCTTTCTAATTCTTTTCTTCATGATCCGCTCGGCGGCGTACACGCTGTCGCCGAGTTCCATCTTATGCATCCCCAGTTTGGATGGCGGCACAGATTAGTCCCAAAACAATCCAAATAAAACACTGCAATCCGATTCGTGTGATCCGTTCACTGCATCCAATTTGTTTTACACCGCAATCCAACATACATTTCCCTGTCACAATTCACTGTACGTGCACTGTCACTGTTCAAAGTTGCCGCGCGAAACGTCTCTTTCGCCGGCGTGAAACGAAACGTCCTCCTGCTTTGAGCGCACGGTAGAAACTGAAGTAGGGAGAGGCAGCCCCCGCCCCGCGCGTCTCCCGCCTCACGCTAAACCCCGGCAGAGTGCGCCACGCATTCACAAACACCCGCTCGATATCTGTAAACAAGTTTTATTTTCATCAGTCCTTCGAATTTTCAGTGCCTAATGAATTATTTTTTATAAATCCATGTCAAAACAACACACGTTCCAATAATCTTATCAAAAATGTCGTTATATTTTAATTGCATACATAATACATAATCACAGTACATACTAATCTCATTATATAAGACTCAATTAGCTTAGCACAGTGCGATCGTTCACCGGTCCTCGGCGTGAGTTATCTCATGTAGTAGCGTTATTGGCAACGTGACAAATGTGTTCGTTATTGAAATTGTTTTAGTATAGTAGGTATATTGTGTCGGTGAATGCGTCTCGCTCGAGTCGTGCGGCGGGCGATTCCCCACGGTGGAGGCACAGGCGCGCGAACGCGACGTTGCCGCTCTGCGCCAGCTGCGAGAGAAAGACCGAGCGCCTACCCTATTATTTACGCGCGACGTTGCCGCGCCGACCGGCCTACGTTGATTACGAGGACACCGCTTTTACGTTCGATCATCCGGCACTAAAACGCTCCGGTATATCACGAATTTCACTCAATAAAAACTTTATCACACCACAATTTAGTAATACAACATTATATTAATTTGTTATTACTGTAACATTATTGAATACTGTATGATAAATACCTGAAGTTATCGGCTTTGAACACTATTTTGTCGATTTAAAGCACATCCGATTGTTAGACACTATTTGTGACGTTGTCAAAACAGGTTATGTATGTTGTACTGAAAGCGAGGATGAAAACGTCTGTACTGTCATACGCACGTTTAGTAACTAAGGCATTTTCGGTCGTATCGAATCGGTTCGGCGTTCGTGAAAGGTCGGTGTTTTGGAGTGTTGGAGCGCGGGAGGGGAACTACGCGGGCGAATGGTATCGGGCGGTGGGTCCGGGCGGCGTGCGACGCACGTGTATGGCCAATGACGCCGCAGCAAGCCGCGCCCCGTCCGCAGCGCTTTGGCCGCCACCTATCTCCCTCTCGCTCTTCGCTAGCGCGGCACCGGAGCCGCGCTTTGTTTTTTGTGACGAACGGCTCATATAGAAAAATAAAACGGACATTTTGGATTACGTACGAAGGGTCCCCGGATGCGGGCGCGGCGCGGTATTATTATTTATTCTATCGGCATAACCCCGGGGAGATGCCGCGATAAATATACACAGCTTACGAGCATCGGCCAGAGCTGTATTTCCGATACGTCACGTTTGATTTATCGTCGGACGCGCAAATATTCATGCCAATGATTAATATTATGTAGATAGGTAGGTCCCGCCCGTAACCCCAGCGGCATATCTTGTTATCGATGGATAGAGGAAATCTTTCAGTGTAATGCTCGCCAGTGAAGAAGAACAAGGCAAATGAGAGGCTAAGGAACATGCTTCACCCTATTGAGTGTTTGGAATGCGGTAAGGCAGCGTCGGACTGGCCATATAGTTGAGGTGACATTTGCCAGACGACCCCCAGCCTGCCCGGACCCTCCACGGACCTGGCTTGGTGGCAATCATAGGAGAAAAGGCCCGCGCAGGCTAGGTCTTAGCTTTTGCGACCTAAATATAAAACTAGAACAAATAGTTCGTTCATACGGGTAGAGAGGATTATGTTTTTTTTTCGGAATGGCAATAATTTTTGATCAAATGACCTTATTTAGATTTTAATTACAATTTTAAAGTGCCTCTCCGACTAATGGAGGTTGGCAGTCAGTTTAGCATATTTAAACCTGACTCTTGCGAGGCGAAATAGTTCGGCGGCACTCCCAGTTCTCCCAGTCACTCCTCGTTGTATCTATGATTTTTTTCTACGGCCAACACTCCTTTTACCAGCCATCATGATAAGTTGAAGAAGTCCATACCTTCCGTGTAAAAAGACGTGCCCGAGGTAGGATACTTTCCTCAACAGTCTGCAAATATGGGCATTTTTGGTTGACTCGTTGTAAAACTTGTTCGTTGGATAATTTCTGAGTCCAGCTTATTGCAAACATGCATCTGTATGCCCACATCTCGAATGCTTCAAAAAGTTTACTGAGATCTTCTTTTACTGTCGATAACTTGCATCTGTAAAGAAGAATGGGCCAGACTTTTTCGCATTTTTTAAAATTAATTCCGTGCTATTTCGATACGCGTCTTAAATTCTTTATCACTCTCCCAAGCCTCATTAAGCCACGTACCCAAATATTTGTAATTGCGTACTTTCTCCAATCCTTGGCCCGCCATGGTTAAACATTCGTCATCCACACCTTTTTTAGATATAACCATGAGCTTCGTTTTATTTTACATTGTTACACATAGGTATATTAAAAATCGAAACGAAAATTTTATGTTATTAAAAACTCGAATATTTATTAATAACATTTAACGAGCGTAAAGTATTTATTGAATTTCATCTCATATTTCTAATGAAACGAAACGCATTACGCAAGTAAAGAATGTTGTTATTTGGGTTCAAATTCATGTAAATATTGGCATAAACCTGATTTTGAGAAATGGAAAAACAAAAACAAACTCCCCAAAAGATTCAATGTCTTAAAGACTAATTTTCGTTACGAATTTGCAGAAATTCTGCATGAGATGGTGAAAGGTAGCGTGAATTTTGCTCCACTTTGTACAAGAACATCATTGCCAAGGTAACCAAGCACCCTGTGGTTGCTTTATTACGTCGTCGATAATAAAATTTTATTTTTTGTTAACATCCATTTGTGTATACCAGTATTTTCTCATAGTATCCCATCTACCATCTAGTCGCGGGCCTCGAGCTGTCAGCCACCCGAGCCCTTTCGGCCCAGTCCGACCCTACGGCTAGGGCACCTCTATTGATCTCACTCATGGATGAGCAGGGATCCGCAGGGTTTTAATGGGTATTCTGTTGTTCATTCCTAATTGGAGAAATTCAGAAGCATCTGGATACTGGATTCAAGAAGAGTTTTTCCTTTTTCTTTATGGAGGCCAAGTATATATAAACACATCCGCGCCCGGCGCCTTTTTGAGGTTAGAACTCTCGGCCGCTGGCATTAGTTCGTCCTTTGTAAAAGGGGGTCTTGTTTCTCTTTTGTCTTCCTCCGCGCCTCGATCAGCCCTCCGGCGCGTCTCTTTATGTATTTCGCTGTCTTCAGCTTCCAAATCCTGCGGAAAGAAAGTTTTTGCCAGTAGCCATATATTTTCGAGGTTTTCCGAATGACTTTATATATCCCGTCCCAAACGCTCTCCCGGTCCTGGTTCCCGCAGAACTTCTTCTAGCTATCGGTACGGGCCTTCATTGGTTCTAATATATACGTCTCATTTGTCCGCAGGTATTCGTCGACCACGTGTTCCCGTCTACGTGGTGCTGCGCAGGATATTCGCCGCTTTTTCGTTGTGACCTTTCTTTCCAGACTTTCTAACTTTTTACCCACCATGGTAGCTCGAACTTCGGGGGATTGATTCCCTGCACGCCTCTTCGACACAGTTTGAGTATTTATTTACTGTGACTTCTGTTCCGGCTGGTGAAGTTATCTTTGCAACTTCCTCTTCTGTCAATTTAATTACGAAATTTTCCATTAATACGTTGCAAATTTATTCCAGTTTGCTTTCTTAGTATTGTATTTTCGAGTGGTCTTTTCGAATCTTACACCAGCCGGTTTTTCCAAGCGTAACGCAAACGTGATGACGTTGTGATCTGAGCTTGTAACACCTTGATCGACCTCCCAGTCGGTAATCAGTCCGAGTAAACTATTGCTACATATTGTTACGTCGACTATACTTTTGTAAGTGGTCCCCGTTCCGTATACTTAGATCTTGTACAAGAACACAGCTTTATGACAGAGGAGAGAAGGTTTTTAGAGCTTAAATCTACGACGTCTCTATTCCTTCACGCTTATAATAGGATGTGACGGCAATTCGAGACGAGAGATTAAGCTTATGATTCACTATCAATTTTTGAATTCACCCGACTAGGGACTCAAACCCAGGATGTTAAGCCAGGAGCCGAACAAGCTGCCCACTAGACCTATGAGACAGCTACAGTTTTATCATATATAAAATTATTTATTAAAGCATAACATTTTAGTTAATACAGAAAGCTGTGCAAACCGATTCCAAAACATTTCTATCCAAATATTTTCGCAATACGTAATTACTATCACATCAATTTTTACGTAATACCTAAAGCGTACCTCTTTTATACGTAAGACTTTTATATATCCACAGAAATTTGGGATATAACATCTACGGAATAGATTCGTAACTTTGTACTAAATTGTCATAAATACAATATGACAGCCACATTTGACTTAAAAGGATATAACTTCTTTTTATTAAATGGCAATTGGACATCGATTGTTTTGCCAGTGTCACATATTCTTGAGAAGACAAACGGTAATTTGGTTTATAATAGACTACAAGCCAATGGAAGAAATTAATTAGTTAAATCACCCAAAGTGAATAAGTAATGCTTAGAAGGCTATAATGGTGATGTCATGACGCCGAAGGAGATGGGGAAACGGTTAAGGGAGGTGAACGTGACCACTTCGATCGTTCGCAGGAGAAGGCCGGGAAGGAGGCGAGAGGCCCATGATCGTCTTCCTCCTTATCGAGGTGGTCTTTAGGTAATGGATACAGGGTCCGTTGCCCAACAAAGAGAGGATCCGCGAGATGCTTGGTGGCTTGCTAGGTGCTCCAGGTAACCCACTTTCGGAGTTTACTTCTTCGCCAAGTTTTGTGACCACAAGGTTGCCTCGTCGCTTAGTTTTTGTGGGCTGAGGATTGCTTCGTGGGTACCAAAGGCGTGACTGGCCAGTCCAAAAATCGGGAACCCTTCAAGAAACTGTTACGGTTGCTAAGTCTGCTGCCTCAGATTGCGGATTGGGTTGAGTGGCCATTGTACTGCAGTCGTCAGGCGCCGTTGTGTTGGTCGCGAGTAAATAAGAGACCGTTTATTATAAAGTATAAAGACACACCGCTTATTATGAGTTTACAATAAGTTTAGCTTTGGTGAACAAAGACTAATTAAAAAGATATATTAACGTTATATCTATGTGCATACGGCACAAAGCTTTTCAGGTGAATCAGACCGAGTTGGGCCTAAACGGACACATCGCTGGTTGGGTCGCGAATATCTGTTAATCGCGTCTCCGAATGATGTAGGATCACCGTTGGGTATTAGCTGGTAGTATTTTAGACATCCACAAGGATTTCCCAGCGTTTTGAGTAATTTTGAGCTATATTGTTATTTCTAAGCGGTAAAGGCGAGTACACGATTAAATAATTTTCTTTTTATATAGTTTTATTTGTTACCATTTATAATGAACGGCTATAAGGTACAACGGTAATATTTAATAACATTATATCATAAAAAAAGTTGCCGTACATAAATTTATGATCCTACAGCAGTAATAACTCGGTAAATCTTAAAATGTAGATAATTGTTGTAAGATCATAAATATTCACGTTGGTTCAATTCACTGGTTAATTTTCTCTATGGGCTTGTGGTTTACATGTATAAATAGTTGAAATGTTTTATTATACGTAAGGTAGAGGACAACACAACACATATAGCTGCACGTCATTGCAGTATATTACAACAAATTTTATAAAGCATAAAAAAGGTTATAGCGTGCCAAGCTTAAAAGATAAACATAAACTGTTACAGTCTTTTTTGTACCATTTTTAAGGAGGAACAATTCTGTTGTACATGATTTTTGCAAAACTTTAACCCTTTATGCATAATGGACTATTTATCACTGAATGAGTTTTTGAAATCGGTCTAGTAAATAACGCATTGTTAATAACGCATTCAAGCAAACAAACTCTTCAGCTTCATAATATATGTATTTATATATATATATATATATATATATATATATATATATAGAGAAGATATTTAATAAGTTAATTCTTGTGGAAGGTGAAAGAATTTGCATACTTGGGATATAAATTTACAAAAGATGGAACATGTGTAAGCGATATTGAAAGGAGAATGAATAGAGGGTGTACGGTAAATGAATAGATGGTGTCTCAAAGGGCCAGACTGACTATCCATAGAGGATTGTTGGTGTCAACACTTATGTATGGTAGTGAAAGTTGGGTTTGGCAGAAGAAGCGTTAAACTAAAATTGATACGGAAGATGAGAGCGTTGAGAAGTATGAGTGGATTGAAACTGAGTGGCAAAGTAAATAGTGTGATAAGAGAACGTTGTGGTATAAAAGACGTGAGTAAAATTAAGAAAGGTATGGTTAGATGGTTTGGGCATGTAACGAGAATGAATTAAAGAAGACTGACAAAAAGATTAATGAGTCAAGAGGAAATGCGCAATTGGAAGGGGAAGGCGAACGTTCCTGGACCAAATCCAGGACATTTTAAATAAGGGCCAGGTCAAGAGTACTCTAAACCGAGGAACTTGTATGAAACATTTAATGAGAATGAAAGAAGCGAAAGATGTATGTATGTAATATTGACAAAAAACAGGGGTCATTTTTATTTACAATTCGTCACTTGAGATTTCAATAAATTATTTTAACGGCAATTAAATTAATTAAATCCTAACATATCTTTCTTTTTCCCTCCGTTTAAGTCTCGGAAATCTAAAGTCTTAGATTTATATAAATATAAACTAGACTTCAATATTGGTTTACGAAAGAAGTTTCACTTCTGACATTTGTACTTTGTACGCGCGCACTTTTATTTTTTTTGGTTTCACATTTAATTGCAATAATTTTGAATTCGAATTTGAGGTCAATGGATATATTACTGGATTCTTGATACTAAACTTGTTCAAATTTAGTGAAACGTAATAATCGAGCTATAAAACAGGATACAGTGTTAAAAAAATGGCCGTGCCCCGTCTGACCGCTCATCAGAGAGATCGTTATCTGGATTGCAGACCCTCGCATTAATGTGTTCGTGAGAATTAATGGCTTGGAAAATATTTAACGACTACTTTCATACCTACGTATTTGTCTTCAAATATTATAAATAATTTTATCTGAATACATTACGAGCTTATTTTATATTACAAGTGAGTGCTTCTCTTTGATCTCACCGAAAGGAGGCGACACAGTTTAATGTAGTATAGTAGCAAGGCAAGTAGCAGCCCATTAACGTCCCAATGCTGGGCACAGGCCTCCTCACTCATAGGAGACAAGGCTGTTAGAGCATAAACTCACCACGCTGCTCCACTGCGGGTTGGCAGGCGCAATACAAAAGTGCACTCTCTTCCATCAGCCTTAAGAATGTGTCGGCAATCCGACACGACCGGAGAGAGACCAGACGCAGGACTGATGGCTTAAAATGCTCCCCGAGGCACGAGAAAGGAACACCCCGCCAATTACACAATTTCGGGTAAATATTGAGAAAATCTTAATAAAAAACTGATGGCTGTAGCCGAACATTCTTACCAATGAGGTAATTCAGACCAATGAGGCAGCTCCTTGCTAACTTCATTGCTTGATAACTTCAAATGAATTCATTACTTTTTCTTGGCAACTGGTCTTTGCTTATAGGGTGGTAACTAGCCATGGCCAAAACCTCCAGCTATTCTAAATTACAAAATACCATTTCTTATATTTTTCCTGACGAAAATCGATTCCAGTACCTCGGCTAGCGAAGCGAGTACTAGCTTTATTACCATTGAGTTAGAGAGGCTTACTTTATATAGTACAAGTTAGCACTTCATTTTTATCCCAACGAAAGGTGATAATACTGTTTAATACGGTTTATCGCTAACTTGGCAAGAGGTATTAACATCTTAATGGTCTTATACAGCATCGCACTGAAACTCATTTGCTATTATTAGCAAATCGTCTTTGCTTATAGTTTACTAACTATCCACGACCGAAACCATCCGCTATTCTAAACTACAAAATGCAATTTCTTATATTTTCCTTGACGAAAATACATCACAGAACCTCTTCTAGCGAAGCGAGTACTAGGATAACTACCATTTCATCAGCGAATCTTACTTTATAGAGTACACTTTAATACGGTGTATCGCTAACTTTTTCTTACAGTGCCCATCCGTTACTGGAAGTTGGCCGTCAACTTTGCAAATCTTTCTCAGTCTTGTGCAAGGCGTTGCAACTCCTCTACAATCGATTTGTAGTCATGATTTTTCCTCCTGCCAACCCTCCTCTTACCTTGGACTTTACCTATCGTTATAAGTAGTAAGAGGTTGTAGTGTTCATGGCACAAGACATGCCCCAGTTAGGCGACTTTTCTTTGCTTAGTCTTTTGGAGGCTGTTAGCCATCCTTGATGATGTGACCTTATGGACCCAGCTGATGCGTAGCATGCGACGATAACATCACATCTCGAATGTTTCAAGTGTCTTCCATAATCGTCAATGCCTCGCAGCCGTAAAGAACTGTTGGCAAAAAGTAGCAGAGGAGAATTCGTACTCGGAGCTTAACGTTTAAGGTACGACAGCACAAGACTTTCTTCATTCTTTTAAATGATCCTCAGGCAACTTCAATAAGGGTACTTTAGACAGCATCGTAACTTATTTGCTTGTATTAGCAATTCGTCTTTGTTTATAGGGTGGTAATTATTCTAAAGAATAAATTGAGATTTCTTATATTTTTGCTGACGAAAATCGACTCCAAACTCCTCGGAACTGCTAGGGAAGCGAGTACAGTCTTGATCTCCATTGCATCAGTGAGGCTTATTTTATAAAGTACAAGTCAGCGCTTTACTTTTATCTCAAGGAAAGGGTAATTTACTTCTTAAAACACACCATCGTATATCATTAGCTTTGCTCAATAGGTCTTCACAGCTAGAATCCTCCAACTGACAAGCTTACCAATACACTTAACCTGTGAATAGAGTCCATCTATCCAGGTAAAATAAAACATCGTCTTCGGCAGTAACTAAATTTCCAGTCACATTAGCATACTTAAGGTTGTAATAGTTATAGTGAAATATATCAAAACGTATATCTAACGTTATGAGAAATGCCGTACTCGCTTCAACTAGCACTATTGTGCGACTGGGGAAGTTTACATAGAGATTGAATTTTGTTTAATAAACGTTGAGGATATTTTACGAGTTACGACTTATTTCTTTGTTTTATTGAGTATAAAAAAATATTTTAGTCATGAGGGCGAGTAGACGCCTAAAAATATAGCCAAATAAAAGGTTAATACTATAAATACTGCCTCATTGGTATAGTGGTTAGTATATTCGACAACAGACATGAGATCCTGGGTTCGAGTCCCGGGTCGGGCCAATTCAAATATCAATATTGAGTTTTATATTAAGATTTTCTCAATATTTGCCCGAAGTTGGGAAGTTGGCGGTGTGAATCACCCTCGTGCCTCGGAGAGCACGTTAAGCCGTCGGTCCTGCGCCTGATCTCTCTCCGGTCGTGTCGGATTCCCGTCACATCGGACTATGAGAGAGAAGGAATAGAGAGTGCACTTGTGTACTATGCCTGCCAATCCGCACTGGAGCAGCGTGGTGGGTCTATGCTCTAAAGACCCTCTCTCATTTAAGTGAGGAGGCCTGTGCCCAGTAGTAGAACGTTAATGGGCTGCTACTTACTTTAGTACTTTTACTATAAATACTTTAAATATAAATAAAATTGTGTATTTTTAATGCAACCAGTGTACTTATTGCCTCATTATACATCTTCCGTGTGGAACGGCTTTGTAGAGTGCGTAATTTTCCGCGGTCTTGAATAAGTAAATTGTTTTAGAAAGAATAATGTTATGGGAGATAATTTATTGAGTATTAAAATTAATTATTACAATTTTAAGTATCAACTTTAACGGGAACTTACCAAGTAGATGTGATAACTAATAGGTTGAGATGCACTGAGTTCTTATATCTTCTGATATTTGACATCTATTACGTAGTTATTTCCTTAAAAGTATACGGTCTTGATGACTATATGACTGCCTCATTGGTCTAGTGGTTAGCCTGTTCGACTACAGACATGAGGTCCTGGGTTCGAGTCCCGGGTCAGGCTAATTAAACATCAATATTGAGTTTTCTATTTAAGATTTTCTCAATGTTTGCCCGAAGGTGGGAAGATGGCGGTGTATTCCATCCCCGTGCCTCCGAGAGCACGTTAAGCCGTCGGTCCTGCGCCTGATCTCTCTCCGGTCGTGTCGGATTCCCGTCACATCGGACTATGAGAGAGAAGGAATAGAGAGTGCACTTGTGTACTATGCCTGCCAATCCGCACTGGAGCAGCGTGGTGGGTCTATGCTCTAAAGACCCTCTCTCATTTAAGTGAGGAGGCCTGTGCCCAGTAGTAGAACGTTAATGGGCTGCTACTTACTTTAGTACTTTTACTATAAATACTTTAAATATAAATAAAATTGTGTATTTTTAATGCAACCAGTGTACTTATTGCCTCATTATACATCTTCCGTGTGGAACGGCTTTGTAGAGTGCGTAATTTTCCGCGGTCTTGAATAAGTAAATTGTTTTAGAAAGAATAATGTTATGGGAGATAATTTATTGAGTATTAAAATTAATTATTACAATTTTAAGTATCAACTTTAACGGGAACTTTCCAAGTAGATGTGATAACTAATAGGTTGAGATGCACTGAGTTCTTATATCTTCTGATATTTGACATCTATTACGTAGTTATTTCCTTAAAAGTATACGGTCTTGATGACTATATGACTGTCTCATTGGTCTAGTGGTTAGCCTGTTCGACTACAGACATGAGGTCCTGGGTTCGAGTCCCGGGTCAGGCTAATTAAAAAATCAATATTGAGTTTTCTATTTAAGATTTTCTCAATATTTGCCCGAAGGTGGGAAGATGGCGGTGTATTCCATCCCCGTGCCTCGGAGAGCACGTTAAGCCGTCGGTCCTGCGCCTGATCTCTCTCCGGTCGTGTCGGGTTCCCGTCACATCGGACTATGACAGTGAAGAAATAGAGAGTGCACTTGTTGTGTACGATGCCTGCCAATCCGCAGTAGAGCAGCGTGGTGGGTCTATGCTCTAAAAACCCTCGCTCTTCGGAGTGAGGAGGCCTGTGCCCAGTAGTGGGACGTTAATGGGCTGCTAATTACTTACTATACGGTCTTTGATTCTTACTTGTAAGTATCTATTTCGATCCATCTAAACCTGGAGTGATAAAATATGAGACTTCTTGCATATTTTCTTTTATTATTATGACTAAGTTTATAAAATTTCAATTTAAAAAATTACTAACGTTATAAAGGCATTTAGAACATACATTTTTGGAAATTTGTGAACAATTATTTGAGCTCGGTTGGAAAATGATTTATTAATTTTATTTATTACTTTCAGTACACCACATGAAAACAAAAAATAGGTAACATACGTACGTACATCACCTCCCTTTCCGTTTACTGTCTTTCTGTGTTCTTAAGGGTGTCTGGAAGAGATCGCTATAAGCGATAAGACCGCCTTTTGTCAAGCTGCTTCTTAGTATAAGTTTTACTCTATTTAATATGTAACAGTGGTGTACAATAAAGTGAATAAATAAATACAAAAGCATGTAGAGTACAAAAGACTCTACCAGACAACCTTTGGTATAGGAATCGTTATGACAGTGTAGTGGGTGACGTAACATATACATAAACCTACATACTAATACGTACTTATTACATACAAATAATTATAATAACATAAATACAGGCTTATAAATATACTTGACGGTATGTCGTTGATGCCTTGGACAAAAGGAAGGTCGTTGATGTGGGATGCTACATGTGTTGATACGCTTGCACCATCTCACATTGACGCTACCTCCAAATCAGCGGGAGCGGCGGCATCATTAGCTGAACACGTCAAGAAGCGCAAATATGAGAGCCTTGCTTTAGAATATATATTTGTGCCTTCTGGCGTGGAGACATTGGGACCGTGGGGTCCTGAGGCTAAAAGTGACCCTAAGGCCATGTGGTCCTTCGGACAGCGTATAAGTATCGCTGTCCAAAGAGGTAACGCTGCCAGCCTTATGGGCACCCATCCATTTGCTTCTGATGGCGTATTTTATTTATTTTTATTTTTTCTGTATTAATGTTATGGTTCGATATAATGTTATCATGGTTAAGTATAAAATTTGTATGTACTATATATAATAGACAAAATATGTCACATTCATCTGACTTCCATTCGCTTACAAGTTTACAGATCTCTTTGAATGGTAATATTTTGTCTCAGTTATTCTCTGAGAAAAATTCTATGGATGTGTAATTATGATTCTACCAGAAGTTTTTTTTTTGGAGTGTATTTAGCTGTTAGCCCTACTGGCTTTTACAGCGTAACCGGAGGATAAAGCATCGGCCTCCTAAGCCTGTGAGCTACCAGAATGACGACAGAAGGTTATTGCACAGAACGAACAATATATTATTAAATAAATATTGATAGTGTTATGGAAAAACCGAAATCGGTTTTTTAACAATTGAATATATAAAAAAATATAAAATTCTTTATATCTCTCCCTTCTATAATAGACTAGAAATTCCCCTCGATTTCACCCGTATAGATTTCAATCTAGCAGCAGTGGAAAGTCTACTAAATCGGAGTATAAGATTTAGTTTTTAATTACTTCTTTTCAGATTATTAGATAAATATTTACATTCATAATCTAATCAATACACAGATTTTACTTTACATCAAATATATATATAATAGATTTTTAAATTCGTAACAACATTTACGTATAAAGGTGTTGAAAGAATTCTTTAAACTAATGCAGTAATTATTAGCTTGATTATAGACATTAGAGAAGAGATTTCTTTTTAATACTTTATTGTCTCAGAACTTTTAATTTTCTTTAGATTGAGATTTTAAAATTCATTATAACTTTTGAAAGTAATGTCCGATTTGAATAATTTAAAAATTATTTTACAGATATTTGAATTGGTCTTTAAATAAATTAGGATAAGGATTAATACATAGTTGTGAATATTATAGTTTGATTATTATCGGCGCTTTTATTACATTTTAAAATGCAAAAATTAGTTATAGTGGCATAACTAAAGTAGTTGGACAAATGGTACTGTAGACTTTTCTGTAAATATTAATACGTTCTATAATATTGTAGAACATTTTTTAGTTCTACCTTAAATAGTTTTTGCAGAGCACGCGATAATAAATGTTTTACATCTTTGGTTACAAAAATGCGTTTTTCTTAGGGATCCCTATTTTTTTCGACAAAATAACATAGCTTGTGTCGCTCAGTGAAAATGCAGCTTTATAGTGGTGACAAAATTTATGAAATCGGTCTAGTAGTTTTTGTGTGAAAACGTTAGATATCTCTTTATAATATTGGTTTAGATATTAAAGCAATATCTTTCCCATGTGCTTGTAGGATCGAGAAGTCACGGGGAATAACTGTAATAATAAGTAATTACACAAAAATATTAATGTGCAAGTATACCCTCCTTTCTACAAGTGCATATTTTATTATAACGGAATTTAACTATATATAATTTATTGTCACAAATATAACTTCTCGCTGCAAAAGTGGTTATACAAAAACACTGGCGTTCTGTAGACAATGGCTCATTATCTGTAATTATCTGTTACCCAATAGATCATAAATAATGAAAAGGTTTACAAACCGTAGAAAAACTTCACAATGCCAATAGCAACGGACGTTGAAGTTAATTTTGTGCAGGGATGCAACGTGGTGTAGAATATTAAATAGGAACCCACCTAATATTTGTTCCAGTTGTCGCTCAGAAAAGGTTTTAGTAACAATGAAACTGAAAAGCACCCTGTCGTCAAAAGCCCCTTTCCTTTCCAATATATTGTTGCAAAATAAAGCGCTGCAAATATTACCCTTTGAATAACAAACAGTCTGTTTGAAGTGCATGCAGCGCTTTTTTGTATATACCGTGTCGGTAAAGCAGGAGCAAATAAACGAGGGTTTCGAAATACCAGCCAATTGATTTAGAACTCACTCGCTATATAAATAAGGTATAAAATTAAAGATCTTTTAGTAGCCTTTGTGTTAAATCTGGCTTACATAGGGGTTACCCGTCGAACAAAATTGCGCGCCGTAATCAAGCTGACAATAGGCGTTCTGAGAAAGAGCCGGTTTTTGCAATGCCTGTGCAAATTTCTCAACATTGTCAACCACCATGTGGTTACGAGGAGCCTGTACCAGTGACAATTTGTAAGTAAAGTGTTTTAAAACATAACATTTCAATATATCTTCATAGACTAAAAAGTTATTTGAGTTCTACCGCTGTTTTTACGTAAGGTAATATTTCGTCGACTAGTACGTCTAAACTAATATTATAAAGAGGAAACTGCGTATATATATTAGAAAACTTGTTGTACGTACATAGAAATATTGATTCTTTCATTAAATAGAGTGAATGTACCCCATATAAAAATAAACTTGTTATAAATTCTAGTAGATTGCATAAAATTAACTACTCCCACAAGACGTTTTAAAGATGTCAATTAATAAAGTCTTTGTTAAAAAGAAAGTTGATTGCAAAATCATATTATAAGTGGCAAGATTACTTAATTAGATTGTAATAATGGTAATGACAGTCGCCGTAGGATTTACTCTTGTGGAAAATATTTGGACTACGAATTGACTATTCTAGTCATTGGTAGAATCTCTCTTTTAGTACACTTCAAGTGTGCGCTTTTACAGCCAAAAAAACTCCCTTCAGCCACGCACCACGTTTCCAGAACATTTCCCTCACCACCTCTAAACACATCGGGATCATCGGTGTCGACATTTCGAGTTAAGTCCAATTCCGTGCTCCCTTGGAAGGCAAAGCCAAATTGGCTTCAAAAAAACTTGGGGTGCTCAATAGGGCCAAGCGGTACTTTGTGCCCGAGCATAGGATGCTTTTATATAAGGCCCAAATCCGACCGCACCTCGAGTACTGCTCTGATCTGAGGGCTGGAGCACCCCAATACGAGCCAAAACTCCTTCCATTTGACAAAGACGAACCATTCGAATTGTTGACAATTCCAAGTTAACAAGTCAGAACACCGTAGAAACGTTGGTTCGCTATGTGTGTTCTATCGTATCTATCATGGGGAATGTTCTGAGAAGCTATTTAACTTGGTGCCACCGTCTCGCTTCTATGACCGGAGAACTCGACGAAAGAATAAATTTCATCCGCACAACCTGGATGCGTAGCCTTCAAGCACGGTTCGATTTCGTCGATCCTTTTTCCCGCGTACAACTCCCACCAACGGTGTTCCCGCAAGGCTATGACCTAGATACTTTTAAGAGGCGTATAAATTCCTATCTCTTAGGTCGGCAACGCATCAGCGGTCCCTATGGTGCTGCAGGTGTCCATAGGCGGCGGTGATCACTCAACATCAGGTGACCCGCAAGGTCGTTTTCCTACAAAGGCTATAAAAAAAGAAAAACACCTTCCAGATAGGCTGTAAAATTGTCTAGGGCTAGTGTCATATCACCAAATAAAACTTATTCAATTCAAATATTATTCAATCAATCTACAGTAGCTATGGCATAAAACCTTTTAAAATATACCTTAGCTCGCAATTGGGTTGATTTAAACCTGCTAGGCTGCCGTAGCTAACTCTGTCTTAGTCTAAAAAAGCTGGTGGTTGGTACCACACATACTAAGACAAAGAATATTCTTCTTTTCATAAGATTGTGTGTTAATTAGGCAAATGCATCTTCGCCAGTATCTTGTTGTACTCTCGCAGAATATTAGAGTTATATAATAACTTTCATAGCTGATATTTTTGGAAGATACATACATACATAGCATCACGCCTCATTCCCATAGGGGTAGGCAGAGACAACATCCTTCCACTTGCCACGATCCTTGCATATATCCTTCGCTTCTTTCAATCTCATTAAACCTTTCATACAAGTTCGTCGGTTTAGAGTACTCTTGACCTGGCCGTTATTTAAAATGTCCTGGATTTGGTCCAGCAACGTTTGCCTTGGTCTTTCCTTCCAACTTTCCCATTCTCTCTTGACTCATAAATCCTTTTTGTCAGTCTCCTTTCATTCATTTCTCTACATGCCCTAACCATTTAAGCAACATTCGCAACGTATATATGCGGCAGATATTCTTTCACTGCCGTTTTTGCTTTAGTAAAGTTGAAAAATCTTTGAATAATGGAATTGAAGATATTAAAAAGGATATATAAAACGTACTTTGATATATGGATGTGTTCTAAAGATCACCCACAATAAATATTTTTGTCTTTTTTATAATGAATGTGCACGCCGCCGTGGGTGGTGCGTGGGAGCGGGGGCATCACCATTCGCGCGAGCGCACTTCCTTTAATTGATTAATACCTAAGTAAAGTTATAACAAAGTAGTTAATTTGATTTATTACTTAATAATTTATGTTGCACAAAGTGCAAAAGACCGATTGAATGCCTTAAAGCTTTATCTACCAGCAACATTTGGTTTGAGAAAGCACATAGATAGATTTGCATTCAAGTGACGTAAAAATTATGACAGAAATAAATAAAAATAAGAATATTAACGTTTTTTGACATGAGAACTATTATTTTTAAATAAAAATTAAACAATAAACAATAATGGCGTAGTAAAGTTGTAAAAAAGTGTAGGATAACAAGAAAAACAGTTTTTGTTGTCTTATTTACGTGTAAGGTCTTTGAGTCTTTTATGAGACTATGTCAAACCCTATCCTAACAAAACCTCACTTTATATAAAACTCTTAACAATTTAATTTTTTTTTTAAATAATTTAAACAATAAATTTACCTGAGGGGATGTTTAAAAAATGTACCAACGTTGCAAAGGTTGCAAAGGTACAGACCTTGCAAAGATACCAACAACCCGTAGATTAATACCAACTTTACTTTTCAGTCCTGCCCTCTTTATTTCGCTCAACAAGAAAAAGATGTGTAAAAACAAAATAAAATTAGAAAATAAATAAAATCGGAGCATACAAATGTCAATGGCTTAAATAATCAAAATTCGAAATTCATTAATAACTTAAAATCAACATGTCCACTATATTCTTCAAATTAAAAGATGAGCCTTTTAAAACCCAAGGCTTTTTACAGTCCGAAACATGAATATATATGTCGGAGAAGCATAAAGCATAGGGGCGTAGGGTTCTCCGCCGACATCGTTATTAATTTCTTATACTGTGGGCGTTCGTGGGTAATGTTGGTGCAATCAAACACTTTATTAATTAACTCGAGTTATAATGTTCAATCACTTAATGTTACCGATATCAATTTACACAAACACATTAACACTAATAGCTAGGAACGCGACAGTTTCAATAGTCGACTGATTCGGTCGACCGCCACTCGAGAACTGCCGAGAGACGCGCTGGACTGTCACTTATTGACTCTGCCCCCACGCCGATACACAGATGGCGCCAGCGTCCTCACACTCTTTCACTCCGACATATATATTTTTATCGATAAACGGCCTTATATATACGTGTTATTATTAATTTCCATTGAATTTTGAACGCTATCGCTTTTTCTGTTAAAATTCGTTTGTGTTTTAGGTTTTTGTGATTGAAACAGTAGATATATAAATGTATACTGTATTGAACACCACTAATAGAATTTCAGCGAAATACAAAAACTTAACATTTAATACATTTAGTGTACAATTGGGCGGTCTTATCGCTAAATAGCGATCTCTAGCAGACAACCCTTGCAGCTAGGCAGATAGTCAAAGAAAACAGAGAGAAGGTACAGTACTATTAGACGCTGATTAAAAGGTTAATAAAAACTGTTTACTTCTTATAGCTTTGTTCTGTATTCCTTTTAGATTAGCATAAAGGATACGATTGTTATCATTTTTACATTATTTAATATATTTTTTCCATAAAGGATAAGAAAGCAAATAAGTCATTGAATGGTATCCAAGAGATGGTAAAAGACGGCGAGGAAGACAGCATACAAGATGGGAGGATGAGCTCAAGATGAGCAGGAGCATTGGAAAAGGGTGGCTCAAGAAAGACAACATTGGAAAACGTATAGAAATGTCAATGAGTTATTGGCTGTGTATTACTGCAAAGAGCTTATAGTCCTTTTCAGGCTCTAGATTATTGCTGTACCAAATTTCAATCAATTTCGTAAAACCTTAGCTGACCTCTACTTGGCAAAAGGAATATTCCTACCAAAATACAAGTCTCTACGCCTTATGGTTCCAGAGATATCGTGATGAGTTAATAGATACCTCGATATCTCTTTTATATATATTAGTTTCAAGGAACTTGTATCACTTCTGCTCGGAATAAAGAGCTTATTTATTTATTTAAAGGATAAAAGAGTGAGTTTATGGTTACCCCAATACACTGATTAAATTAGAATCTTGACAATTTATATGTTACTAGGTATTTCCCGCAGTGTTAATCGCGTAGTTGACTCCTTTATCACATTATTAGTGCAAGGTTACGTCGCGAAAGTAACATGTATTATGAATTTCAAATCATGATAAAGGAAATCTCTCTGTAAGTATCGCTTATATCCGGATCCTGTAGGAATATGGGGAAACACGTTCGTAGTAACAAACTACGAGAAATTGGTGAATATTTTTTGAGAACTAGCACTAATTGGTCGATTTTCGCTTATACATCCGGATCCCGTGGAGATATGAGGGAAACTTGTTCTACCTCTTAGAACCTTTAAGACTATCTATTTACCGAATTTCAATTAAATCTGTTCAGCAGTCTTGGCGCGACAGAGCTACTTTCGCAGTCATAATATTATTAAGTATTTTGCAGTAATATCTGTTCTAGATTCACAACATTTTGTTAAGTATTTTTTTTTTATTTTAAAAGAATCCAAAATCAAGATATTCTTTATTAAAGTAGGATCAAAAAGCACTACTGAATCGACTGTAGTCTGTGTATAGGAAACAAATCTACCACCGGTTCAGAAAGTTGAATCCGCTTAGAAGAAACCGGCAAGAAACTCAGCGGTTACTCTTTTAAAGATAGTTTTGAATGTAGCAATAGGTTACAATAGGTTTCATTAGCTGAAAACGCCAAGAGGCGCAAATATGAGAGCCTTGCTTTGGAATACATATTTGTGCCTTTTGGCGTGGAGACATTGGGACCGTGGGGTCCTGAGGCTAAAAGTGACCCTAAGGCCGGATGGTACTTCGGACAGCGTATAACTATCGCAGTCCAAAGAGGTAACGCTGCCAGCTTTATGGGCACCCATCCATTTGCTTCTGATGGCGCATTTTAGTTACTTTTATTTTGTCTGTATTAATGTTAAAGTTCGATATAATGTTATCATGGTTAATTGTGTTAAATATTATATTTTGTAATAGGGTGATTTTGACATATTTCTTAATATTATGCGGAAGCAAATCTAAAGCTGATTGCGGTAGCTTATTAAAAATGCGTTTGCTCAACCCGGCAAATGGAGTTCTGAACCTTCTTCACTTATGGGATTACAGGTTTTTATATCTAGGCCAACGGACAAAATGACATGTATGTATAAAATGACGCAGTCAGCTTATTTAAAAATCGGCAGGTTTTAATTACGTTTCCGAGACTATATCACAACATGGCAGCCATATTTACAATCCTGTCAAATGTGGAGCGTCATTGTCACAGTCGCGTCACAGTAATCAGTTCGAATGTGTTTTGCGCTTTAAAAGTTTATTTTACACATGGTTTTCTTTCGTGTTTTGGTTTTCGAGTTAAAAAGTAAGTAGCAGCCCATTAACGTCCCACTGCTGGGCACAGGCCTCCTCACTCCAAGGAGCGAGGGTTTTTTAGATCATACGCCCACCACGCTGCTCCACTGCGGATTGGCAGGCATAGTACACAAGTGCACTCTCATAGTCCGATGTGTCGGGAATCCGACACGACTGGAGAGAGATCAGGCGCAGGACCGGTGACGTAACGTACGGGGTACGGGGATGGATCACACCACCAACTTCCCAACTTCGAGCAAATATTGAGAAAATCTTAATAGAAAACTCAATATTGATTTTTGAATTGGCCCGACCCGGGACTCGAACCCAGGACCTCATGTCTGTAGTCGAACATGCTAACCAATGAGGCAGTTTTTGGTGAGTTATTTGTTGTCAATTGTAATTATTTCTATTAAAATTGATGAACTATACAAAACCCAGTGATTTCGATTAAATTTATTGCAATATCTAGTTGTTTTATGAAATTATGATTTTTTATTCGTTTTGTTTACATTTGGACAAAATGACATACACATACAATGGACAAAACGACATGATATGTCATTTTGACCGAAACTAAAATAGGAAAACTAATCGGCAGTTTTGGAGCCAAGAATCCATGAGTATGACTATTGAATCACGGTGGCAAAAGAAATATGGGATGGAAATTGGCCGCAAAAACGTTTGGTGTTCCTCAGGCGACGCTTAGACGCCATGTATTCAATATAAACAAAACCTTGAATTCTAACTCTAAAGGATTAGGAAGATTCAAGAAAATATCTTTAGTAGGAATTAGTAGAACATAAAGTTTATAGAAAAACGCCTTTTAGGTTTGAAGCGTAAATCACTCCAAGAGCTTGTCTTTGAACTAGCTAAAAAAAATGGTTTCGAACAACTTTTCATCAAGGACAAGAAACGTGCTGGTCAAGAATGGCTCGAAACTTGTTTCCATTCGGCTCATGCGTCATGTACTGATATCTCTAAGAAGACCAAAGGGTTTATTTGTGAGCTATGTTCTTAAATAGTATGTCATCATGTCCTTATACCTTATATGTCATTTTGTCCATACTATTTTGACAAAATGGTTTTGTTATTAGTTGCATTTTTTTTTAATAAATTATTTATTACAGTACCTACTTAAATAAAAGACTGTTATTATTAGTCAATGAACCTAACAAATGCCTAAAAACGTTTGAGACTGATTATAATACTACTAAATAAATAAATGTGATTAGAAAAAAAAACCCTGTTATTTTGTCCGTACTTCCCCTACTTGTATAATGTATGGAAATAATAAAGCTTTTTCTATTTTATATTTATTATAAGATATTATTCAATTATGCCTTATGTATTTTGTTATCGTACTTACGACTGCCTCATTGGTCTAGTGGTTAGCATGTTCGACTACAGACATGAGTTCCTGGGTCCGAGTCCCTGGTCGGGCCAATTCAAAAATTGATATTGAGGTTTCTATTAAGATTTTCTCAATATTTGCCCGAAGTTGGGAAATTGGCGGTGTGTTTCACCCCCATGCCTCGGAGAGCACGTTAAGCCGTCGGTCCTGCGCTTCATCTCTCTCGAGTCGTGTCGGATTCCCGTCACATCGGACTATGATAGTGAAGAAATAGAGAGTGCACTTGTGTACTATACCTGCCAATCCGCAGAGGTGCAGCGTGGTAGCCTATGGTGTATGCTCTAAAAACCCTCTCTCATATGAGTGACGAGGCCTGTGCCCAGCAGTGGGAGGTAAATGGGCTGCTATTTAATGTAATGTAATAACATCTTAATTTACCATCTGCGCTTTTCGATGTTGTTACAGTTGATAACTGAGTTTTTATAGGTTCCTTATGCATGCCATTTTTTAAATTACTTCCGACCTTTTTGCGCAATAAAACAAGTTGATGCCACTCTCTTCATAACAACAGGTTGTTTTCGCATTCCAGCGACGTCCCAATGGTTTTTTAATGAAAGACCTCTCTAGTCAGTTACTTCGGCTTGCAGCTGTATATAGTTTTCAGTAGCATTTTAGGGATTTTTACTAAAGGATACAGCACCTTTGCAAATGCTAACGTCGTTGATCGTCATAGCCCTCTCTTTGACTATGATTATAGATGCAATACTCATCAGTGTATTGGCCTGGAGAGCGGTTTCCATTTTTTATAGGGCTGTTATCTGGCTAAAGGAGGGACGGGTAAGAGAAACGGTGAATACGGTGGAAACATTCGAACCCCGACAACAGATAAGTTTATAAAAGATGGAGGTTAAAACAGCTCCTCTCTCTGTAAATAATTTGCAAGCTGGCAGCATCAAAGAAGCCATAGAGGAAAACTTCAACACACTTCTGGCTTCCCACTCACGGTTGATGATCTAGACCATCAGGATTTAGTATATATTGCGAGTTTTCCTCCCTCGTGGAGTCCTAAAGCCCCACAATCGGGGTATGTAAATATCTTTACAAGCGACAAAAAAAAGTGCGTGACAACAAAGTATCTACACATGTCAGAAGTAAAACTTCTATGGCAAAGTAATTTTAAAGTCTTGTTTATATTTACACAAATCTAAAACCTTATATTTCCGAGATTTAGAGGGAGGGAAAAGGCAGATGTGTCAGGAATTTAATGAATTTAATTGTCATTAAAAGTGTAGAAAATCGATACAATTACATACAATACAATATTAATTAAAGTTTGTTTTTGAATTTAAAAATTAGAAAAGAGAATTTATGAAATATTATTATTTTATATTTGGTACTTATATTAAATTATTGAATGACGAGTGGCAAATTAAATATTAAAACTACCTAAACCTCAAACGAATTAGGATAAAAAAACGCTGCACATCTTTGTGACGTCATCATCTAATCACGCGTTTCAGCAGTCAAAATTTTACCCTCATGCGCCTAAAGAAGTTTCGCTTCAAAAACCTTTGTGGCTGTGTTGATATTATGAGTTCGTTTTTATGCTTACACCATTAAACAAATTGGAATAATATTTAAAATACTTATCGCTGCTTCGAATAAGCAATTACATAAAAAAAAAAACAATTCGATAAAAAGTTGGTACAACACCACAAAATGTCACTATGCAACTGTTTCTTTCATACGTTTTGCTTATTTTTCAAATAAAATTAGCTCTTTTTTTGAATTGTGCACTAGTACTAAAGATAGTGACACTAATGAGCTCTGAAATGTTAGGAGTTATTGAGTAATATTACAAAATGTTATGCTATACGAGGTCACTTTAACGAACGGAACAATTTTGTGAATATAGTATTTCCAGCTGCTTCGTGAAATAGTTGTTTTAAAGATAAATTTTGCTAAATTGTATAAATTCAAATAGTGAAGTAATAATTGGTATAGTGCACGTTGTGTATGTTTAAAAAGTGGAGAGAATAAAAGTTGTTAGTTAATGTAAGTTGGAAATTTTATAACACTAGGGGATTGACTGAAAAACTAAACAATCGTGTATCCAAATCAGTCATTTTTCAAGTAATATATTATTTTTAACACTCAAGTAGATTTATGTACACGTTTTTAATTATTCTTCTGACTATATTTGTTTTCTAAAACCTATAAACCACGAAAACTCCTCACAGACAGCAGTACCAAATTAAAAATGGACACCACCTAGTTTTATAAAAATAAATGTGCCCAAATTAATCTATACCCGAGAGAAATAAAAACCCCTTTTCAAAAACGGGATGCGGAATGCAGTAGACTCGAACGAAGAGATAAAAATTCAGAGCGAGTCACGGTCTGTCTTTTTAATAAAATTACGTAGTGAAGAGTCCCTGGGAAGAGGGTTGCACGGTGCAGGGGTGGGAGATAAGGGTGCGGGGAGCGGAAATTGAAAAGCCAGCGGCTTCATAAATCCACCCTCGCTTATCTATGGAACACGCACTCTTATGGGTGCAATGAAGTGTTGTGATTCATAGCCGTGTTACAATGTTTGAACGCGTAATTGGTATTGCTTGTTAATTAGCTGCCTAGACCTTTTAGCATTAATTGACCATAATTCAAATTGCTGCAAATCTCATGCCATATCATAGTTGAAGGGAATGCAATCCGATTTATTCAGGGAGAAATAAGGCACAGGCTTAATGTGTTCTCCGAAGCTCAGAGGTGAAGCACATCTTCACCCAACTTCTAGCAAATACTGAGAATTTCTTAACGAACTCTATATTTGACTCGAAACCAAGACCTCATATCTGTAGACGAAAAAGCTGACCACTAAACCAATGTGAGAGTTACTTAACTTTATACATTCATAACTCGATTGATTGCACTGAAGGAAGTCATACCTAAGAATAATATTATATATTGTTACCGATCATTATTATTTTGTTTGTAGATTGCTGTTGAATTACTATATTTGTTTATTATGCCGAGGTCTAATCATATCGGCGAAACGTTTACATGCACTACATCCGGTTTGGCGCTGTTCCGGAAATTCTCAAATTTGATGGGAGCTTGTTTAGTCGTCGTTTTCACGACGACTGTGATTGATGTACTTATTATTCTTTGGGTGGAGAGTTTGGTATAAGAAATGTAGCACAGGAGAATAAAAGGAATAATCGCCTAGTTCTAAGTTTGTATCAACGTTAGTACTGTGTTAAAAGTCATTTAAAGTGTGTAATATAATGAGAATAGTATTACTTAACCTACAAATTAGTGAGTGGCTCTAAAAATATAAACTAAACCAATACTATATACAATCAACATCAAACAAATACACAATATAAATGACCGCTTCTTATACGGATAGGAAAAAATCACCAACATGTGAAATATGTATTTTGTTAAAAAACAATTGACAAGGTACACGGAAAACCATTTGTGAGTTTGTTTTTGCACCCCGTAAAGTGAATATTTATTGTATTTCTAATAATAATACAATAAATAAATGTAATCGCTTAGCAAGCCTCGGATTCTATTCACAACGTCAAAAATTTAAGGAATTGTACTTTCTAAATTGTCTAGGTTTGCGCTGTAAGGGAAGCTTCATCATTGGTTAGTTGCAAACCAGCAAAGACGATTTAACTGTCTATGATGGAAACCCGTCAAGCTAGTAAAAACTAGCTAAGCGGTTCATCATAGATCACATCATCAATTACCATCACTTGAGATTACAGTTAAACACTAACCTTCTACGAAAACAATGTTCGCATAGCCCTTTCAGTATNCTGCCAATCCGCAGTGGTGCAGCGTGGTGGTCTGTGCTCTAAAATCCCTCTCTCATATGAGTGACGAGGCCTGTACCCAGCAGTGGGAGGTAAAGGGCTGCTACTTAATGTAATGTAATAACACATTAATTTACCATCTGCGCTTTTCGATGTTACAGTTGATAACTGAGTTTTTATAGGTTTCTTATGCATGCCATTTTTTATATTACTTCTGACCTTTTTGCGTAATAAAACAAGTTGATGCCACTCTCTTCATAACAACAGGTTGTGTTCGCATTCCAGCGACGTACCAATGGTTTTTTAATGAAAGACCTCTCTATTTTGTCTGTTACTTCGGCTTGCAGCTGTATATAGTTTTCAGTAGCATTTTGGGGATTTTTACTAAAAGATACAGCACCTTTGCAAATGCTAACGTCGTTGATCGTCATAGACCTCTCTTTGATTAGTATTATAGATGCAATACTCATCAGTGTATAGGCCTGGGGAGCGGTTTCCTTTTTTTATAAGGCTGTTATCTGGCTAAAGAAGGGACGGGTAAGAGAAACGGTGAATACGTTGGAAGCATTCCAACCCCGACAACAGATAAGTTTATAAGAGATAAAGGTTCAAACAGCTCCTCTCTCTGTAAAAAATTTGCAAGCTGGCAGCATCAAAGAAGCCATAGAGGAAAACTTCAACACACTTCTGGCTTCCCACTCACGGTTGATGATCTAGACCATCAGTCCTAAAACCCCACAATCGGGGTATGTAAATATCTTTGCAAGCGACAAAAAAAAGTGCGTGACAACAAAGTACCTACACATGTCAGAAGTGAAACTTCTATGGTAAACTAATTTTAAAGTCTTGTTTATATTTACACAAATCTAAAACCTTATATTTCGGAGACTTAGAGGGAGGGAAAAAGGAAGATGTGTTAGAAATTTAATGAATTTAATACTCATTAAAAGTGTTGACAATTAATACAAATAATTTATTGAAATCTCAGGCGAATTTTAAATAAAAATGCCACGTGTCATTAGATATTATTAATTAAAATTTGTTTTTCAATTTAAAAATTAGAAAAGAGAATTTATGAAATATTTTTATTTTATATTTGGTACTTATATTAAATTATTTAATGACGAGTGGCATATTAAACATTAAAACTACCTAACCTTCAAACGAGTTGGGCATAAAAAACGCTGCACGTCTTTGTGACGAGTCATCATCTAATCACGCTTTTCAACAGTCAAAATTTTACCCTCGTGCGCCTAACGAAGTTGCGCTTCAAAAGCCTTTGTCTATATTGATATTATGAGTGGTTTTTATGCTTATGCCATCAAACAAATTAGAATTTTTGAAATACTTATCTCTGCTTTGAATAAACTATTACATTAAAAAAAAAAGTTTTACAAATTTATATTCAATTCGGTAAAAAGTTAGTACAACACCACAAAATGTCACTACTGTTTCTTTTATACATTTTGCTTATTTTTTAAATAAAATTAGCATTTTCTTTAATTGTGCATTATTCTCTCAAAGTGATAGTGTTAGAATATAGATAGTTGAGTGACAATAATGATAGGTCTAAAATGTTGGGAGCTTTTGAGTAATATTACAAAATGTTATGCAATACGAGGTCACTTTAACGAACGGAACAATTTTGTGAATATAGTATTTCCAGCTGCTTTGTGAAATAGTTGTTTAAAAGATAAATTTTGCTAAATTGTATAAATTCAAATAGTAAAGTAATAAATGGTATAGTGCAGGTTGTTTATATTTATAAAGTGCAGAGAATAAAAGTTTTTAGTTAATGTAGGTTGGAGTTTATATAACACTAGGGGACTGATTATAAGTTATTTTTTTATCGCAGAATTACAACTGAAAAACTAAGCAACCGTGTATCTAAATCAGCTATTTTTCAAGTAATATATTGTTTTTAACACTCAAGTACATTTATTTACACTTTTTTAATTATTCTTCTGACTATATTTGTTTTCTAAAACCTATAAACCACGAAAGCTCCTCTCAGACATCAGTACCAAATAAAAAAAGGACAGCACCTAGTTTTATAAAAATAAATGTGCCCAAAATAATCTATACCCGAGAGAAATAAAAACCCCTTTTCAAAAACGGGATGCGGAATGCAGTAGACTCGAACGAAGAGATAAAAATTCAGAGCGAGTCACGGTCTGTCTTTTTAATAAAATTACGTAGTGAAGAGTCCCTGGGAAGAGGGTTGCACGGTGCAGGGGTGGGAGACAAGGGTGCGGGGAGCGGAAATTGAAAAGCCAGCGGCTTCATAAATCCACCCTCGCTTATCTATGGAACACGCACTCTTATGGGTGCAATGAAGTGTTGTGATTCATAGCCGTGTTACAATGTTTGAACGCGTAATTGGTATTGCTTGTTAATTAGCTGCCTAGACCTTTTAGCATTAATTGACCATAATTCAAATTGCTGCAAATCTCATGCCATATCATAGTTGAAGGGAATGCAATCCGATTTATTCAGGGAGAAATAAGGCACAGGCTTAATGTGTTCTCCGAAGCTCAGAGGTGAAGCACATCTTCACCCAACTTCTAGCAAATACTGAGAATTTCTTAACGAACTCTATATTTGACTCGAAACCAAGACCTCATATCTGTAGACGAAAAAGCTGACCACTAAACCAATGTGAGAGTTACTTAACTTTATACATTCATAACTCGATTGATTGCACTGAAGGAAGTCATACCTAAGAATAATATTATATATTGTTACCGATCATTATTATTTTGTTTGTAGATTGCTGTTGAATTACTATATTTGTTTATTATGCCGAGGTCTAATCATATCGGCGAAACGTTTACATGCACTACATCCGGTTTGGCGCTGTTCCGGAAATTCTCAAATTTGATGGGAGCTTGTTTAGTCGTCGTTTTCACGACGACTGTGATTGATGTACTTATTATTCTTTGGGTGGAGAGTTTGGTATAAGAAATGTAGCACAGGAGAATAAAAGGAATAATCGCCTAGTTCTAAGTTTGTATCAACGTTAGTACTGTGTTAAAAGTCATTTAAAGTGTGTAATATAATGAGAATAGTATTACTTAACCTACAAATTAGTGAGTGGCTCTAAAAATATAAACTAAACCAATACTATATACAATCAACATCAAACAAATACACAATATAAATGACCGCTTCTTATACGGATAGGAAAAAATCACCAACATGTGAAATATGTATTTTGTTAAAAAACAATTGACAAGGTACACGGAAAACCATTTGTGAGTTTGTTTTTGCACCCCGTAAAGTGAATATTTATTGTATTTCTAATAATAATACAATAAATAAATGTAATCGCTTAGCAAGCCTCGGATTCTATTCACAACGTCAAAAATTTAAGGAATTGTACTTTCTAAATTGTCTAGGTTTGCGCTGTAAGGGAAGCTTCATCATTGGTTAGTTGCAAACCAGCAAAGACGATTTAACTGTCTATGATGGAAACCCGTCAAGCTAGTAAAAACTAGCTAAGCGGTTCATCATAGATCACATCATCAATTACCATCACTTGAGATTACAGTTAAACACTAACCTTCTACGAAAACAATGTTCGCATAGCCCTTTCAGTATTAGATATATTACAAATTCATCTGATTTTATTTTTTACTTCTCAGGGGACTTTAGTACTAATACATTTGCTGTTAGGAAAGTAAGACAATACACTGATTACGGCATAAGAGTAATACGTGCCATATATCAATTAGGATCTCGCGTTTCCTAAAGAGATAAATTCAATTAAACATCAATTCTCACAGCATCGTCGCAATAGATATTGAATTTTATATATCCGTAATACTATCCACTTATTCAGCAAAAGGAGTAAAACACACAATTTTAACACAAGAAGTAAAAACAAACTTGTAATGCCATATTTTAGGATGAAGAAGGTTCAGATATCATTTTTGGGTATGTCTTCCTATTACACAAGGCATATTATAATGTTGAAGATTATTTAAGCGACAAAGATGTTTGGTTTTGATTTCAGTTGCACATGAATACAAAAACCAAATAAAAGTTCTTTGCTGGTTTCTTCTCATTGAAATCAACTTTCCGAACCGGTGGTAGATGTAATATCAGACAGACTACTGACGATTCAAACTGCTGTTTCGGCCTGCTTGAGTAAATATCTTTCCCTTTACTTTATTCCCATAGAATGACGACGCAACGTATATGTATGTTCTTTTTTTTTGTCCCACTTTACACTGCGAACTGTCACCACAGGGTCATTTATCAGTGGGTTGGTTGGGTTTATACCATGCTTGGTATACGACCTGTGTCGTATCCAACTTTATTTCACTGTTGCATATGTTTGTATGTTCTTATCTGTTTATATTTTATATATTTATGAATGAATGTATGTATGCGCCATGAAATCACTGCGACGGCTACAAGGCTTCCTTTTCATTCCCACCAAAATTATGCTAGCACAGTCCTTACTTCTCAGTATTCTCGATTATGCTGACGCAAGCTTTCCTGACCTCACTGAGGAGCAGTTTAATAAACTTGAGCGTTCCAATCAGACTTCGCCGGAACTTGCACATTCTCACTCTTCTGTACTGTGTATTATTTAACCCACAAACTCCACATTATCACAAAGTGAAATTTGAGTTTAGACGGACTGATACTCCTAATGCGCGTCGTTCTGACGAATTGGTGCTAAGGGCACAGCACTGTAAAACTAAATTCTACGATAAATCGTTTACGGTTAGTGCCATAAACCTATGGAACGCGCTTCCTATCCAAATTCGGCAGTGTCAGAGTATCTCCACATTTAAGGAGCATGTAGTGAATCACTATCTGTCTTTATCGGAATAATGTTAATTACGTTTAATTTAGACTTGGATAAAACTGTGTTATATATATGTGTGTGTATATATATATATATATATATATATATTTATACTGTGTTATTGTGTATATATTGTTTATATGTATTTATGTATTCGTATTATGTATATTATAAGTGTTTGTGTATGTTTATATTCTATGTAATATGAGTATGTCTATTTATTTATTAACACCGCCTACCTACTCTTTTTTCTGTGACGGTCTCCCTATACGTTGGGTTGTCTGGAAGAGATCGCTAACTAGCGATAAGACCGCCCATTGTACACTAGAATTACTTGAGTTAAGACGTTGTATTATTATTGTTTCTTGTGGTGTTCAATAAAGCATACTTTCTATCTATGTAGTGTATTAGTTATTCTCACCTTTATAATCTAAACTAAGTCTCCTTCCTTAAGGTTGTCTGGAAGAAATCGCTTTAAAGCGATAAGACCGCCCTTTGTCCGTCACTAATTTACATAGTTGCAATCTCCTTCCTAATGAATAATTACTTTGTGTGGTGTACAATAAAGTATCAAAATAAAATAAATTAAATAATATTTCGATTTTGATTTTAATTCTTCGCATAGTCCTATACATTAGCTGTTAATATACAAACTGTTTTAAAATACCTGTTCGAAGTCTATATTGCATAAGTTTTCACGGTTCCTTGATAACCACAAAGGAACTTTCTCCACCGCAAACGATTAATCCAAAAGCATTGGGGCATAGACAATTATACTGGAGGAATCTAACTGTTGGGCACGCGCCACATGGCTGGCATATGGTGGCTAATACCGCCGTTTACACACAAATAATGGTCAATTGAAGGTACAATGAGAGTGGGGCGAAGATTTTCATTTATTTTTAACTGACATGACAAAAAGTAGGAGGTTCTATTACCAAATGCATGTATTTTTGAAGTAATGTCTTTACGCAGCCTTGACTTGGAGAGATGCTGGTGACTGCTTGACGAGATTGTTACAAAAAGTGTAATCGAGAGAAGCGAACAGAAGTTGATAGATATAAGTTAATGAAGATAGAAAGATGGTGAGATTTCAAAATATTTATAAAAATATCTTTACTTCAGTTGTGTACTTTAAAACACATTCGTTTTTTATGATGCTGCCACACTTCTGTTTAAAAATGTTTATAATATTATTAAACAGAATTGTTAGTTAACAGTTTGTAACAAATAAAATAATGGGTATCATTTGTTTGTTTGTAATTGTATGCAGGCGGTAGCCTGCCTGCCTACCAAAGTAACCGATGTACGCATAAAAACACTGAAATGGACATGGATGGGTCACATGATGTGAACGCGGATCGAAAGATGGACCAACAATGTATCGCAGTGGTATTCAGGAACAGGGAAAAGACGTAGAGGCAGAACAGTAAAGAGATGGGAGGACCATCTGCGTAAAGGTTGGCGAAGATTGGCAACAGAGCAAAACAGATGGAGAGATCTAGAGGAGGTCTATGTCAATGACAGCCTGAGCCGATGCTGAAAGAAACGGAATTATATAGATAATTGGATTAAAATATATATGTTAAAGTAATTTTAAGTTTATATCGGTCAGAGAATAAATGCTATTTTTATTTATTTATTTTATGTATGCAGGTGACAGCATGGTATGTGGAGAGTGCGGGGGCCCACAACACTGCGAGCCAATGCCATGTTTTGAAGTGTTATAAATGTTTGCAAACATTTCTATCTTATATAGAGGAGCACTCAAAATATGAAACAATTACTAACATTTGAAAATGTTTGAAATAATTTTTAAACAGCAGTGTGGCAGTACCATTATATATTATTGCTTTGCAAGCACACACAAACAATTTATAAAAGCTAATTTAACAGCAGAGCCGTTTGACTATTAAACAAAATGACATAATGGAGCTTTGTGGTCTCACAGCTTCTTCTGTACCGGATTCTTTGGAAGATTAGCGACATAATTTAAAATAAAGCTTATTTTACAGAGTTTCATTTGAAAATTAAACATTTGGTATTACAACATTTTAGGGTGCCATGGGCGAAGTTTTTGCTAATTTGAATATGAGTTTTTGTTATAAGAAAATATATTATGTTATGCTGTGTGCGCAAGTAAAATTTAGGTAAAAAAAAGGTAAGTTCTTAAATTCTTACAGCTGGGCACAGACCTCCTTATTCAGGCTGCTCCTCTGCAGGTTTCCTCACGATGTATTCTACGAGTATTAATGAAAATCACAATGATGTATTGAAAAGAACCATCAAGTACGTACGTAGATAGTAGTAGCCTTTTAACGTCCCACTTCTGGATACAGGCCTCCTGACTCATATGAGAGAGGGTTTTTAGAGCATAGAACCACCACGCTGCTCCACTGCGGATTGTTAGTCATAGTTCACAAGTGCACTCTCTATTCCTTCACTCTCATAGTCCAATGTGATAGCAATCCGACACGACGAAACAGAGAACAGGCGAAAGCTAAATATCGAGAAAATCTTAACAGAAAACTCAATATCAATTTTGAATTGGCCCGACCAGGCACTCGAACCCAGGATCTAATGTCTGTACTCGAACATGACCTAGACCTAGACCAATTAGGCAGTTAATTTAATAGTGCCTGCCCAGAATTCATACACGGTTTCTCTTAACCAAAATCCACGCTTCTCACACCTAGGCCATTATGGCTTTTAAAACTATTGGATAACGTGATTGTAAATCCAAAATAGCAGTGTAAGAAAAGCGTAGTATCAATCATTTTATCTTATCTCTTCTTTCACATAGCCACGAAAACAATCTGGCATAACAATGGCGCATGGCGGTGCGACAAGGGGCGCAATCCATCACGGTCCTTTTGTAATGTCATTGATGAAGGGCGTCGCAATGCGGCTCCGAATGTGTTTTCATTCGGATAGAAACATTGTGCCAATATCCTACTTTTAAAGTATCTATAAAGCAATATACTTTATAGATACTTTAAAAACTAAATATATAAACTATTCCCCTTGTGATACAACTTAAAGTGCTCATCTGCTTTTTACTTTGCAAAACCATTTTTCAATTTAAAGGAATTTTGTTGAAGTTTTCACTTCAACAAACAAATCGTAGTTTCCTTCGTGGTCATTATGGCAGAGAGTCTGGAAGATTTCAATGCAATGCTCGATGACCTCAGCAGAGCTTCTCAACAGGTGGGCCTAAAAATGATCATGAACACAATACCCACGTTCCGCTCCACGCAGTCATCGTTGAGAACTCAGCACTCGAAATTGTAGACGATTACACATACTTCGGACACATAGTCCAACTAAGTAGATCCAATTTTGACAAAGAGCTTAACCGCCGAATCCAACTCGGTTTGGCAGCGTTCGGGAAATTACAGCAGATCCTTTCGTCCAATAGCCCTCAGTGCCTGAAGACAAAGGTCTTCGAACAGTGCGAGTTGCCAGTTATGACCTACGGCTCCGAAACGCGGTCGCTGACTATGGGCCTCATACGAAAGCTTAGAGTCACGCGATGCGAGCGTGCGATGGAGTGGGCTATGCTCGGAGTTTATCTACGTGATCAAATCAGAAATGGGGAGATCCGTAGCAGAACCAAAGTAACTGACTTAGCCCAATTAATCGCGAACCTAACGTGGCAATGGGTGGCGCACAAAGTCCGACGGACCGATTGACGTTGGGGCCCGAAGGTGTTGGAGTGGCGACGCCGCACCAGGCGGCGCAGTGAAGGGAGACCCCCCACAAGGTGGACCAACGACATAAAGAGGGTCGCCGGTAGCCGCTGGAGCCAGGCGGCGCAAGATCGGGCCTTGTGGACATCATTACGTGAGACCTATATCCAGCAGTAGACGTCCATCGGTTGAAGCGACGAAATTTCTTTAGTTGCATCAGGGTACCTTTTATACGGATGAAACGCGTGATTAGCGTCACGAAGGTGTGCAGCGTTTAAATGCTAATTCGTTTGAAGGTTAGGTAGTTTTAATATTTACAAATAACATGTGGCATTTCAATTTACAATTCGTCATTTGAGTTAAGTCAATTTTGTCATTCGTCACTTTTCACCTCACTTTAAGTCTCGGAAATCTAATGTTTTAGATTTCTATAAATATAAACAAGTCTTAAAAATTAGTTTGCCAAAGGAGCTTCACTTCTGACATGTGTACTTTGTACGCACGCAGTTTTAATTTAATTATTCAACGGCTTTTTGACTGCCTCATTGGTCTAGTGATGTTTTCTCTTAAGATTTTGACAATATTTGCTCGAAGTTGTGAGTACGTTAAGCTGGGCCTGATCTCTCTTTGGTCATGTCGGACTCCCGCCACATTGGAGTATGAGATTGAAGGAAATGAGAGTGCACTTGTGTACTATGCCTGCCAATCCGCAGTGGAGCAGCGTGGTGAGTATATTCTCTAAAAACCCTCTCTCCTATGAGCGAAGAGGCTTGTGCCTAGCATTGCGACTTTAATGGGCTGCTACTTATTATACCTTTACTACCAAACAATGACATGTCAACGGTTTAATTTGATAAAAAGTAAGAAAATGTATTTTATTTCCGTACAACTGTAAGAGTTCAAATTCTAACTAAAGTTTAAACCAACGGAAGCAAACTCATAATTATAGGTAGATAGATAGATAGAAAATACTTTATTGTACACCACACAGGACTCATAATACAGAAACAAGGTAAAAGAGAGTAAAAAAGGCAGCTTTTCGGTTACAGATATTGCTTAAATATAATGCGGTAGGTGGTGTAGGCTAAATATAAATAAATATAATATACTTACTTAAACATACAGTTTACTCCCTAATTTAAGAAATATAACTGCATTTCTATTTCATTTTATTATTGTCTATATCTTTTTTTTCTTGTTTTGATTAATCTTTGATTATATTTCTACGTATTACATGTCAAAGCCAATGTTATGTTCACTTATAATTGATATACTCATAAGTAAATGTGTCCTGGTTTATGTTATTTTATATTTTAAATGTTATGTATGTATATTGTTAGTGTCCATAAATAAATAAATAAACATACAGTTATATATTTCATATAATCCATACAATTATTCATACATAACATATTAATAGATTAGAATATGTCCGGTTTGAACACAGTGACAAATAATGAGTTATAAAATTATTGTGCTGTTTGAAAAGGCACTGATAAAAATATACAAAAACTAAAATAATGTCGAGAAAAGACAAAGGTGGACCAATAATCAGTTAAAAATATGGTATGTTGTTTATGTTCAGAATGTAATTACGAAAAAATAACGCCTTATATTCTATCATTGGTTATCTAAAAGAGATATTTCCTTTACACAGCACAACCGATAAGATACCCACGACAAATAAATACAAAGACAGAAAAGATGCAAACACTTTGTTATATTTTATGTACTTGTATAAATTCCTTCTAAACATTAGCGCTATTTTTAATGACTTTCTATAAATACCAACTATATTGAGAATATTTAAACAGTATCTACAACTGGACCTAAGAAAAACCTGAGCAGAGTAAAGTAGATGTCCAAATTAAGTTTTTCGTTATTTATTTCTTCCACAACAACCTTGATTTAAGCCTAAATTATTGTCACAAGAAATAACCATTAAGCAACATTTCTCTGAGCGTCTTTTGGGCTTTAAAGCTTACCTTTTGTCGTCGGTAAGACTCTTGCACTCTTCACTATACTCGAGTAACAGCAAGATACACTAAAAATTAGCAAAATGGTACAAAAACACTTAATAATTTAAAGTATTTAGGTGGTTCAGCTTCACCGAAATTGATAAACACAAAAACATTTTTTTTTAGAAATTAAAAGTATTAATACATACATATCATCACGCCTATTCCCATAGGGGTCGGCAGAGACCACGTCCTTCTATTTGCCACGATCCTTGCATAACTCCTTCCCTTCTTTCATTCTCCTTTTCATATAACTTCGTCGGTTTAGAACACTCTTGACCAGACCATATTTAAAACGTCCTGGATTTGGTCCAGGAACGTTCGCCTTGGTCTTCCCATTCCAACTTTCTCATCCACTCTTGACTCATAAATCCTTTTTGTCAGCCTCCTTTCATTCATTCTCTCGACATGCATACACAAGTATTGGTTAAAAGTTAAAAGCATTAAGCACAAAATAAATGACGATGCTTTATATAATACAATACAAGAAAAGACATTTTTTCACTTAAACACTCTCAGATATTTTATTAACAGTTATTTTTAACTTGTTTCTGCAACGTATCCGTACTTCGTGACATAACGAGTTTGATCAATACTACTTGTTTTAAACATGTATCAGCACCTGATAATTATAAAGACAATATTTAAAGTAATTAAAGTAGATAAATAATTTAAAAAATAGGGCGTTGAATGTGCCTTTATTTATAGAAAATGTAATTTACCTATCATAACAAAGAATAGAGGGTATATCTATATATACAACTAGCAATATCGACACCGATCTTGTGGCAATGAAAATTCGTCATATCTTTTGAATGGAATGTCTGATTTTAATAATTTAACAAGTATTTTAGAGGTACTGAAACGTCCTTTAATAAAATATCAGCTAAAAGGATACGGATCAATACAGAGGTATGAATAATATGGTTTAATTATCGTCGGCGCTTTTATTAACTTTGTAGTAGTAGTAGTTATAGTGGCATAACTACAGTAGTTGGTCAATTGGTATTACGGACTTTCTTGTAGATATTAAAACGTTCTCTAATATTGTAGAACAATTTTTTGTTCTATCTTCAATAGTTTTCGCGGCGCACGCAATAGGTTTTTTATTTCACACCTTGGGTTACGTCAATGCATTTTTCTTAGGGATCTCTATTTTTTGTTTAAAAGTAAGAAAGCCTATGTCGCTCAGTGAAAATGCAGCTTTGTAATGGTGAAAAAATTTTTGAAATCGGTCTAGTAGTTTTTGTGTAAAAACATTACAAACATACATATATATTTACGTACAAAAACACAAATGTTTCCTCTTTATAATATTACTTTAGATACAATATACAGCCTCACAACGATATGTTACACATACAGCATTATTGTTCTAAGGATATGCACATTTCCTCACGATGCTTTCCTATAATGAATAATCAGACATCTTATAAAGGAAAACTTAGCTTTTACTTCATATTTTAGTCTAGAATTCTTATACACGAATTTTTTTAGCAAATAATTTTGCTTAATACATCAGAGTTTCTTTCGGGTTATATAGAGTTTCTCTCAAAGTTTTCCTTTAATAAAAATCATAATTAATACTTAAATAATTAGGCATAACAGTTTTATCAAGAGAATCTTTGCTGTAAACTAGAACTTGAATCCAGGATATATAATAAATAGATCAAAATTGGATCATGTGACTTTCTCAGTAATTGTGAGCCCCTTCGTAAGCTCACTCTTGCGAAGACTTGCCGGTTCAGGATAAATGAAAATGCCACCAGATTCTTCACTCCAACGCTCCGCCGCCCACTTGTCACCAACTAACTGTTATTTGCAGAANAGTTTTCGCGGCGCACGCAATAGATTTTTTATTCCACACCTTGGGTTACGTCAATGCAATTTTCTTAGGGATCTCTATTTTTTTTTAAAGTAAGAAAGCCTATGTCGCTTAGTGAAAATGCTGCTTTCGAATGGTGAAAAAATTTTTGAAATCGGTCCACTAGTTTTTGTGTGAAAACATTACAAAAACATTAAAACACATACAGCATAATTGTTCTGAAGATATGCACATTTCCTCCCGATGTTTTCCTATAATGAATAATCAGACATCTTATAAAGGAAAATTTAGCTTTTACTTCATATTTTAGCCTAGAAATCTTTTACGCGATTTTTTTTAGCAAATAATTTTGCTTAATACATCAGAGTTTCTGTCGGCTTTTATAGAGTTCCTCTAAAAGTTTTCCTTTAATGAAAACCAGAATTAATACTTAAATAATGAGGCATAACAGTTTATATAAAGAGAATCTTTGCTGTAAACTAGAACTTGAATCCAGGATATGTAATAAATAGATCAAAATTGGATCATGTGAATTTCTCAGTAATAATTTTGGCTTCTAATTTCCTTTAGAATTGAGACATTGTTTTAAGTAATTATTATGGCTAGTGATCGGAATTTGATCATAAATAAATAGATGTTTTCCTTCACCAAAAAGCACAAGGATTTAAAAGAACAATCAGTCATGTAAGTTTCATTTTTGATGTGAAATTTCTTTAGGCGCATGACGGTTAAATTTTTACGGATAATTAGTTTGAAAGTTAGGTAGTTTTTTATGACAATTAAATTCGTTAAATTCCTAAGATTTTTCCATTTCCCTTGCCTCTAAGTCCCGGAAATCTAAAGGTTTAGATTTGTATAAAGATAAGACATAAAAATTAGTTTGCCAAAGAATTTTCATTACTGACGTTTTCTATATAACGAGAATCCATGCGTCACATCTCTAGGTCATCAAGGCTCTTTGTTAACACAATATTTAGTTGATTAAAAAAAATAGCTGAACGCTATGACAAGTATTTCTAAATGAGCCTTCACTTAAGGCTGTGGCTAAATACAGTTCTCTCTGACTGGTTACGCGGAGCAGGATTCCGGCGACACGATAATGAGGTGCGCACACGCACCGAGTTTGTTCCTAGAAATTGGATTATCGAAAGGTTCTCGTTTCTGTATAGTAAAAGTAGCTGCTGTTAAATAAAATAAAAATCTAAATATTCTTTATTCAGTAGTCTCAAAAAGCAGTTTTGAATCGTCAGTAGTCTGCGTAGACAACTCAACTTTCGTAGATTGCTAACGCTTAATGGAAATGACGTTTCATTTGTCGATAAGTTCCGATATGAAACGTCATTCTCATTTTTTAAATAATAAAGTAGAATAATAATAATTTTTGTTTCAGGCCCTCAATGTGCCCATACAGTTTTACATAATACAATAATAAAAATATAAAAATACAAAGAATACGAAAGATATTGTTAGTAATACAACCTTGACTTGCCCAAGCCCGGTATGTATACCGTTCCAGTGCTTCCAGACAGGGCTATCCCACTTATTGGCCGACGAGCTGAGGAGGATGTTGGTGCTACCTATCACCTTAATCATCATTGACGCAGCTTGTTTGCGGATGTTCGCATAGAAATCCATCCGTGTAACCGCAAACATTGCTGACGCATTAAAGCTTCTCGGCATCCCCAACACCGCCCTCAGCACGTTGTTGTACTGAACTCTCAAGGCACCATAGGTCCTCGGCGTATAGCTGATCCACAGACTGCACGTGTAAAAAGACTGGCAGTAGAAGCGGTTTAAGCGTTAGTAATCTTCGGAAGTGACTTGTCTACGGGCCCGAGTCACACAACGAAAGATGATTTCGCTGAGAAGAAACTGACAAGAAACTCAGTGGTTACTCTTTTAAATATAGCTTTCAAGGTTACAACGTGTAATATTTTGCTATTAACTGGAATCAAATCCAAACATTTTCATTGCTTTAATAATCTTCGACGTTGTATGTCTTTTGTAAAAGTATGTTTTTACATATTTCTAAAATTATGTGGAGGCAAATCCAAAACTGATTAAGGTATCATTTTAATATTGCGTATGTACAACGAGACAAATGATTTCTGAACCTTCTTCACTCTAAAATATGTTATTACAACCTAACATGATATAGTAACTATATCTCTAATAAAAAGTGATCTGGGAGCAAATCTGAGTTTAAAGTCCAATCCCACTTATGAGTGAGGACTTAAAAAGCTTATCCAATCACTAATTTACTGATTTTACTTACTCAGACTATAAATACTATAACCATTAAAAATAAACAAAATAGAACCGAATCGCTGTGAATCCATTAGACAAAGTAGGTATGGAGTGAAATGCAATTTTTAAAACTCTCCATAAGCTTGGTATTAGTAAAATGTTTGTGTATCGGGCTATTAATAAGTACAACAAGACCTCCTCTGTTGGTGAAAAAAAAAGATCAGGCCGTCCTCGTAGTGTTCGTACGAAAAACGCGGTCAAAGCAATCAGGAAAAGAATTCGAAGAAATCCAAAAGTCCAAAAGCAAAAGATTCTGACTCGGGAGATGAAGATAGCATCTAGACTCATGTCGCGTATTTTAAAAGATAACTTAGAACTTGCAGCCTAGAAGAGACGAACTGGTCATTCCTTAACTGACAATTTTAAAAAATTAGGGTGATAAAGCGTACGCAAATGGAGGTGACAGAAAATCTTTGACAATTGTGCAACATTTTAACAAACAAAATGAATAAATTTATGCTCAAAACTCTAATGAAGGCTTCGTAATTAGTCGACAGAGTACATAATGGGCACTCACTGACTTCGCTGTTGGTTTGGTGGAGTATTAGCTATGAAGAAGTGACTCAGCCATATTTTTGTGAAAAGGGTATCAAAACGTCGGCACAAGTGTATCAAGATACCATTCTTGAGAATATAGTGAAGCCCGTTAACAACGCCATGATAATTAACCAAGAGTGGTCCTTCTAGCAAAAACATTTGAAACGAACGTTTCGGATTTCATCAGAGCTGAAGACTGGCCGTCGTCTAGTCCTGATCTTAATGCGCTGTATTATGATTAGCGATCAGTTTATGAGAGTACGGCTTGCTCTAAACGCCATGATAATTTGGAGTCTCTAAAACAATCCAATTTGCAGTGTTTTCACATGGAAAGAGTGCATGCTTCTATCGATAACTCGTCTCCACGTTTAAAGGACTATCGCAGCCAATGAAGACCACTTCGAATAAGTGTAACTAACAAACTGTAAAAGTAGTATATGTCTTTATGATTATAACAAGCATTAGCGGGAAATCGATCTCTTAATTTAGAATTACAATTGTCGTACAGAAATATAATATTTCTAAATAAATTCACAGACAAACTATATAAAAAAGAACTTCCAAAGTAATTGCTGAGTGGCTCGGCTGCATTTTATTCCCTTTGGTCTGAAATAGAAGATAATATGCAATAAATAAACAAGTGGTTGTCCCTTTACTGCTCGCACCCTTTTAAATGGAACTATGCGCGAGCGAGAGCGTTTACCATTGATCCATCAGTGGAACACGCTGATTTCCGAACTGTTTGTGATCCTATTAATTATATTCTAATTATGACTATATTGCAGGAAAAAATAGTACGAAATTTTAAATTTTAAAACATAAATAAACGGTGAGGGTTGTTAAGGGAACGAAGAAATACTGTCGAGCGAAAAGTTTGAGTTCTGGTACATTTCCGTGTAGAATCCCTTAATTTTAGCTCTTACCGCCTTAGCGCGTTATCATCTTAGACTGTATCATGAATACCTTCAGGTGAGATCACAGTCAAGTGCTGATCGTCAAAGCACAGACATTGAATGACTACAGCTACAACTTTCATGCACGTTTTCACCGGTGAAGATGAGCTTACTCGGATTCAAAGATTTCGGGTACCATTGAGGTATCGTGCTCCAATTAGGAATAAGAAGGGCTGTGCTGCGTTAAGGTGTTCCCACTCTCGATTTCCACCTACATAAAAACATCATAGCCCCAAGGCTTACATTGTAAATTGTATATCCATTCTTGGAGTCGACATTTCGAATGAAGTCTAATTTCGTGATCCCTTGGAAAGCCAAACCTGCTTCCTTAAAACTTGGGATGCTCCACAGAGCTAGACGATTCTTCACAGCCAAGAATCGGTTACTTTTGTATAAAAACCCATTAACGTCCCGCTGCTGAGCACAGGCCTCCTCACTCATAGGAGAGAGGGTTTTTAGATCATAGATCCACCACAATGCTCCACTGCCTAAAAGAACTCAATATCTATGCTTTGTCGATCAGCACTTGATTGTGATTTCACCTGAAGGTATTGCTGATACAGTTTAAGATGACAACGCGCTTAAGATCTAAAAGTAATGGACTCCACATTGAAAAAGTTCCTCGTTCCCTTATCAATTTTTATCATTACTTATATGTTTTAAAATATAAGACTATATTATGAATATATAATAAGAATAGACTCGGAGAGTACGTTAAACCGTCGGTCCTGCGCCTGACCTCTCTCCGGTCGTGTCGGATTCCCGTCACATCGGACAATGAGAGTGAAGGAATAGAGAGTGCACTTGTGTACTGTGCCCGCTAACCCGCAGCGGAGAAGCGTGGTGGGTCTATGCTCTAATAACCCTCTCTCCTGTGTGTGAGGAGGCCTGTGCCCAGCTGTGGGACGTTAATGGTCTGCTACTTACCTTACCTTTTACATTTATCTAAAATAACATATTTCTGAATAACGTCAAGAGTTTTGTGGATAATAATAACCTTATTGTTTTGGTACCTTATCATATTGTTAGCTTGCTAATATATATCGTTAAAGAGTCAATAAATTTACAGTTTCTTTTAAAGCAATGTGATTCAAAAATAACGCGTACAGAAGTTTACCTTTTGCTGACTGATTGCCAGCATTACATATCTATTATATTACTTTAATAACCCTCTATAGGTTTCTTATCGATAAAACCAATTTCAAAGAAGACGTATAAGACAAAAAAATAAAACGTGTACATACGCGAAGAATTCATTTGTACGTATGGTATTAATTTATGTGGCACGTAGTGTAGTTACAATGTTGAAGAGGCGTTTTTTGTACAAATTAAAGACCTTTAGACATTCATATTGATAAAATTGTTTCTCTCTCGCTAAGGAGAGTTATAAAACATGTTATATAAAAACTTATTCTCAATTCTTAACCCATCTATGGGGAGCTTTTTAACCTTATTACATTGTAAGAAACTTTTTACAACACCTTACAATTACAAGTAGTACAGTTTTTAACAAATACGTTGATTCTTAATGAACTAATACTTGAAACAACTGTTTTAATATAAAAAAATTAAGGTTGTAACAAAGTATTTTTAGCAAACAACAGATAAAACAGATAAGAACAAATGATTACAGTCACTTTAAAGTCCATAAACGTAAACTAAGCATTGTTATTTCAAATTAGATTAAAATATAATAAATACCTTTTAAGTAGAATTTTAGGTTAAAGTAAGAAAGAAACCGCTAGATTGTAATTTTATATTGTAAAGAAGCCGTAACTGTAACTTCTTTAATAATAATTACGAACAAATGCTACATTAAAATGATTTCTCTATTATATTTGCAACCTGGTGGTAAGTGATGACACAGTCGAAGATTGAAGCGCGCTAATCTGGCAAGAGGTAACTTACCTTGTGGTTTCTACACAGCGTCGTAACGGAAGACAAATCTCTTGCTTTGTGGTACGTCTTTGCTGGTAGGATGATAACTAGTCATGGCCTGAGCCCTCCACGAGTCCAAACTCAGAAGAATTAGAAGATACAATTTCCTTAATTCGCCCTACCGGTGTTCGAAACCGAGATCTCCGCTTATAAAGCGAAATATGACCGTATGATGGTCTGATACTTTGTCTTTTTTTGCAATCATAGGCTTTTTATATATGAGGGTAGGTCGTAAAGTATTTTCATATTCCTATCCCCACCATCAATCTTTTTATTACAATGAGTAGTAGCGTGAGTCAGCTGGCGCTGTCTAATAACTGTTTTAAAACTGTCCATTTTGCATAATCTCAATAGATTTGTAGGTTTTTTTTACATACATACATACATACACAGCATTACGCCTCATTCCCATAGGGGTAAGCAGAGATCACGTCCTTCCACTTGCCACGATCCTTGCATATCTCCTTCGCTTCTTTCATTCTCATTTTATTAAACCTTTTATACATGTTCGTCGGTTTAGAGTACTCTTGACCTGGCCCTTATTTAAAATGTCCTGCATATGGTCCAGGAACGTACGCCTCTGTTTTCCCCTTCCAACTTTCTCATTCACTCTGGTTTTTTTTGACGCTAGGAAATTGACCTTGCATCCAGGGGAATCCTTTTCATCCAATAGTGGGATAACCGAGGAGTGCGGGCACATTCATCTCAAACAAGAATTTTTGTTTACCTACAGCAATTTCTTTAATTAATGTAACTACGAAATCAGCACCTCTATCAATCACCTAGTCATTAACGTCTGACATCATAATGGACGTAAATGTCCAATACAATGCAAGAAGGCATACAACTGACAAACAAGTAAGGGATTAAATCAAAAATCATAAATAATAACCATCGTAAGCTGTTCCCACGTCACCTGGCGACGTCTTTATAAAGCTGTATTCACGCACTTGACCCTTTCAGTGACGAGAAACCGGGACGTCGAATAAAATTATTAAAACGAACAAAACGAATACCCTCTCACGGTTCACGCACACTCGCGCATGGCAACCTCATTTGGACGTATCAAATGCTGAGCACGCACACAGAGACCTCGGGCGAGTATACGTATTACAACACACTGGCAAACTTGTACTCCGTAGCGCGCATTCGTATGGTTTCGTTTCGTCTATACTGATAGCGATGTAAAGGTGTATCGAGATCAAATATTCCTGCCTTATTTAGTTTAAATTAATTTTAAAATTATTTAGTTTAAATTAATTCTGACATTATTATATATTTAACTAAACTAAACTTGTAAAAAAGGATCTCACAAGGATCAATATTTGGCCCTTTTTTGTTTTTTATATATATAAATGATCTAGCATACCATGTGAAAAACTATTTGCTAACGATACGACGTTACGTCCTTGTTGCTTAAAGTAGATAGAAATAAAGAAAATTGTGACGATATAAATAGCAACCTTGTCGTACATTCTTTTATAATAATTCAATATTAGACTCGGCGAAGAGCAAATGTGTTGTATTCACTTTGCAAAAGAAGTTTCTACAAATATTTAAAGTGATGATAGTCTACTAAAGAAAGTTAGTCTTAGAAATAACCTTAGACTCTGGGTTTCAGGACCCATATTCTGGCAAGTAATCTAAAATAATATGATAAACAGGAAATATCCGTGTCTTTGTATTTATGTATCACTGAGGGACATAGGCTATATTACTTTCTCAAAAAACTTCAATCCCTAAGAAAAATGCATTAATGTAACCCAAGGTGTGAAACATAAATCTGTTATTGCGTACGCTGCGGAAACTATTGGAGATAGAACAAAAAAATGTTCTACAATATTGTAAAACGTATTAATATCTACAAAAAAGTCTACAATACCATGGGTCCACCTACCTTAGTTATGCCACTGTAACTCATTTTAAAATTAATTAAAGTATTGACAGTAATCAAACTATATTATTCCTACCTCTGTATTAACCCTTATCCTATTAAAGGAAATAATATATCCCGACTCGAACTCCAGTGTATCAAATATTGTGTACAGGCAATTTCTGAGATAATAAAGTATTACAAATAAATCTATTCTCTAATATTATAGAAGAAAGTTTTGCATTTTGAATTTTTGTTTTCACTTCTAACAATTTATTATTATCAAATTAACATAACAACTCATTTACGGGTAACTGTATACGTTTCTATAATAAACTCCCACAAGACGTTTTAGAGATGTCAATTAATAAATTCAGTCTTTGTTAAAAGCAATTTGATAGAAAAATCGTATTATAAGTTGCAAGATTACTTAGACGATAGAAACGCGTGGGACTGAACGAATTTCTCTAATTTGAATTAAAATATTTTAAACTAATACGATATTGTCGACTGAGTTTGTTGTGGGTTCTTCTCGGGTCAGGGCGCGAAGGAACCCCTCGTAACTTTTGATATAAAGCCGTTCTTAAGTACCATCATCAGAAGTATATTAAAATCAGAGTGTGGGAAAAAGATATAATTTGACGATTCAAATGTGCTGTAATATGCCTACTTGAATAAAGATATTTTGATACTGGACCGATTTAAGCAGTTCTTTCAATACTTATAAAGTATTTTTAAATTGACTTATGTCGGACATTCTACGACGAAAATAAATCTATAGTCCGACTAAGTAGGCTTTCAACCAAGGGGCATTGCTAGTAAATAATAAAAATAAAATTTCGTTTGAACTGTTTCACTTTAAAATGTCGTGTGAACGCACCTTAATGCTGTAGTTGGGTAGTGTATGTGCCTGCTCTGTATGGCGCGCGTATTTTTAGATCTGATGCGGTGTATCGCCGTCGGCGCGGGCTCCGTATTGCCGTTCTTTGACGCCAAGTAAATGTGAAACGCGGCATACGCGCCGTGTTTGGCCATGTTACAAAGAACAAAGGACAGATAAAACTGGCTATGATTATGACTAACTGAACCGTGAAAATGGTGTCGAGCTACTACTATACTAATGTATTTCGTCACCGTCTCGGTTCTATTAATACAGAACGGCATTTACATAGCTGTGATGGCCTAATGTAAAGGTAGAATTGATTCCACAATCATTTAACAAAGTCCAAAGTGCCTCCCGGACATAATCAAAATGGTAGCGGGACTTTTGCCCCACCACAGGTGACAAAATGCCACAAGCCCACGGCCCAGGAGGACCCCGGCCCAAGAGGTACTCGAAGCACATGGGATAAGACAGTTTATGTGACTTGGCTATTTTTGGTAAGTAAGTACCAGCCAATTTACGTCCCACTGCTGGGCACAGGCTTCCTCACTCATACGAGCGAGGGTTTTTTTAGAGCATAGACCCACCACGCTGCTCGGCAGCGGATTGGCAGGCATAGTACACAGGTGCACTCTCTATACCGTCACTCTCATAGTCCGATGTGACGGGAATCCGACACGACCGGAGAGAGATCAGGCGCAGGACCAACGGCCTAACGTGCTCTCCGAGACACGGGGGTGGATCACACCGCCAACTTCCCAATTTCGGCCAAATGTTGAGAAAATCTTAATAGAAAACTCAATATTGATTTTGATTTGGCCCGACCCGGGACTCGAACCCAGGACCTCATGTCTGTAGTCGAACACGCTAACCACTAGACCAATGAGGCAGTTGGCTATTTTTGCCTTCGTAACAAAAACCTCGAAGTTATACTTGTCGGACTACAAGAGTCTGTGGATCGCTGGTCCGTGTGTAATAGTCTGTGAAACGCTGGCGCCATCTTTGTGTCGGCGTGGGGGCAGAGTCAATAAGTGGCGGTCCGGCCCGTCTCTCGGCAGTTCTCGAGCGGCGGTCGGCCGGAGTGGTCGACTATTGTTTGTGTAAATTACGGAGTTTGTGTAAATTAAAATCGGGAACATTAAGTGATTGAACATTATAATCCGAGTTAATTAACAAAGTGTTTGATTGCACCAACATTACCCACGAACGCCCACAGAATCAGAAATTAAATAATGGATCCCATTAATGACATTGTCGGCGGAGAACCCTACGCCCATGTGCTTTATGCTTCTCCGTTCTCTCTTATTCTCCGACATACTTCATTTGGCGCGTTAGGGAAAAATGATGAGAGTAAATTTTGAACATGTCCGCGCACACCGTCACATAAAACCGACACCCTGAAGTTAGTTATAGCCAACACGTTAGTTTTTTGAAAATATTTTTTATCCTGTTACGGCAAAGAAGTATAACTAAAATACTTTAATAATTATTTCTTTGTAAATGAATGAAGGTTTCCATGGTAGGTAAGTTGTTCCTTCATCGAAACGCTAGCGAATTGAAGATGAATGTGAAGTCTCTTGATGAAACCCATAAAAGGCGTTTTCGACATTTACTTCGATGTATCCTAATTTCTTAAAACATAACTGATATTATTCATATATCTGTTTTTTCGTCTCTCGTTTTTTGGATTTTTCTATTGTAAAATGAATGTAATCAGAACAAATCTTACAAAATCATTGACAGTTTAATGAATTGTGTGCATAAATAGACCCAAAATCATTTCCGTATCTATTCAACAAAACCACTGCAGACCAGTGTGATTAAATGATAGAAATGCTTCGATGTGCATCCAGTTTCATAAGACACTGCTCAAGATAGGCTTCCTCACTTGCAGCAAAAGGAGCAAAAGACACAATTTTGATACAAGAAATGACTGGCTGACTGCAGACCGCTATATCAGAGAAGTAGAAAATGTCGTACCGTTGCCCCATATATCGGTGATGATTTTGTTTTTATGCAGGATCATGCTCGGCCGCATACTGATATGAATATCGCTGTTATGGAATGGCCGAAGAGATCACCGGATATGAACCCAATAGAGCACGTTTGGGACCTGCTGAATAGAAAAGTTAAGTACAGAATTCCAGCTCCTGCCAACGTGGGTGAATCGCCGTAGTTGAGGAATGGCGGAGACTATCTCAGGAGACCATCAATAACATCATTCTCAGTATAACTAGATGGGTAGAAAGTTTAATAACAGCACGTAGAGGAAACACGCGACATTAATCACCATTTTTCTAATTTAAATAATTGTTTAATTAAATATTAATTTTTACTTTTCCCGGTTAAATAAAAAGTTCAAAAATGTACCATTTTTCACAAATAGCCTTTACTCGCGAAATGTGTTCGTTATGTGATCTCATTTTATTTAAAACAAATGAAAATTTAAATAACAAAAAAATTGTAGTAAGTAGATTTTAAAATAAAACCATATTTTTTAAATTATCGACTCTTTTTGCGTTCCGCTTAATATGTCGGTGAGTGTATATTAAATGAAGTAACCGTTAAGTTTCTTGTCGGTTTCGTCTCAGTGGAATAAAATTTCCGAACCGGTGATAGATTTGTTACCATCGAACACATTACTAATGATTCAAAAGTGCTTTTTTCGCGTACTATTTGATTATTAGAATAAAAGATTTCATTTGCTAAATTCCGCGATCATATCTACGGGAGTGTTAATTACTTTTGCGATAATTCTTAAGATATTCATTTACAGTATATATCATAAAAGTGTACATAAAATGCCAATACTGTAACCATTTCAACAACTTTCCATGTGAGCATTTTTTTAGAAGGAAAACGGGATATAGTTAGTTATCTTTAAATGATAGATATGTACCATCAAGGACTCTTTTATAAATCTATAAAAGAGGAATACAGTACCATGCATAGTTTTATTATATCTCTCATAGATGAGGCAGGGTGTTTGTTAGTGAAAGATTAGCGGATAGATATTTTCCGATAGTTCCAACAATTATCATTATTTCTCAACCAATTTAAACAAATTGTATACATAAGGCTTCCTCATGAATCACACTATCTATTGCACTAATGGCTGAGGTGGTCATCTGTTCAGTTTACACAAATTACGAAATAAGTAAATTTTTTTATGCAGTGCCTCGTACTGTAAACTTTAGTAGCTATTACCGTGAATATACCATATTAGTCTATTGCCTTGTTAAAAGTCAAATACAGAATTTAAACTAGCGAAACGAATACTGGTGTTACTCAGAGAACAAAATGTACAAACACAACCTATTACCATATACAGGAAAGAACCTTTTTGTCATTCATGTATGCTGCCAAGATTAGGACATTTCCTAAACTTTTTAAAGGCACTCAGTGAGATGTCCAAAGAATGGGGATCTAAGTTCAATTTAAAATTCCTGTAGGACCCTTGTCAAACCTCGTTGTCGAATAAAGCAATTTAGAGGGACGCTCATCCCTTGATCGTTTTTCTAATCCCTTGTTATCGAGAAAATTTTATTTGATAAAACGATTTTATGTATTGACTTTGAATCTAAAGCTTTTAAAACAAAAGTCGAAACTTGAACAGTAGAAATATGTTAAAATAAAAGTATAATAAACGTATGAAGTACATATATCTAATAAGTTATATAAAGCCTTTAAATTTCGATTATAACTTGATTGAAAATAATCTTTAGATACGTTATATGTGTATCTTTTCTAGACAGTATCACTTATTTGATAGCAGAAAACTTACTTAAAGGTATTCTTGGTTTGCCAAAGAAGTTCAATAAAAAAAGATTTTTTTAATGTTAATTAAAATTAAGTCGGAACAAATCCATCAATATGAAAAACAATGCATGAAAATTCGTTGAGTGGTTTTAGAGCTTATCGCGGTCAAACACGTTGACAGGGAAATTTTATAGGCACACATAAATAATAATAAATACTCCTTATTGTACACATTAATAGAAAAAGGCAGTCTTATGACCAATCAGCAAAAGTTGATGGGTATTGTATAAAAGAGATCATACATACTAGTAATAAATACATTATATATAATGCAATATATAAATCACATAAAAAAGAACATGAAAATGGTGGAATGATTAAAATTTTCAGGTGAATTGACAAAAAACACTATTTTAAAAATTAACCTGTACATTTGCATCTCATATTCGTGCTATAATATATCTAGTGTGATAAGAGAACGTTGTGGTATAAAAGAAGACGTAGTGGCATGTAGAGAGAATGAATGAAAGGAGACTGATAAAAAGGATTAATGAGTCAAGAGTGAATGCGAAAGTTGGAGGGGGAAGACCAAGGCGAACGTTCCAGGACCAAATCCAGGACATTTTAAATAACGGCCAGGTTAAGAGTAATCTAAACCGACGAACTTGTATGAAAGGTTTAATGAGAATGAAAGAAGCGAAGGAGTTATGCAAGGATCGTGGCAAATGGAAGGATGTTGTCTCTGCCTACCCCGAAGGGAATGAGGTGTGATGCTATGGATGTATGTATCTAGAAACAGATCTTTAGTTGCTACTCGGATTCTAATGATCTATAGGGTTTTATTTGCTCCTTGGTTGCCTAAAGCCCAAATTAATCCTTGTGACTTTAGATAGTAAGTTGTTCTATAATATCATCATCAATCTTACATTGAAATACGTAATATATACAAAAAAAACGATATTTGACAATTCAAAAGTGCTGGCCTACTTGTATAAATATATTTTGAATTTGAAATTGAAACAGTCCCTTAAGCCTACGTTTGGACTCACTTTGTCGAAACTCAGTGCATTTCCTGAGACTTCTCTTTGGAAGAGGCAAAGCTTTTTTTATGGTTTTGGGTTTGGTTGCAATCACACCTGATGTTAAGTGTAGATGCAGCCTAAGAGGTGCCTGCTTTGACTTTGAAAATACCTAGATCGTAAGAGTCTGGGAAAACGGAAGCCGGTAAGGCATTCCACTCCTTGGCCGTGCGGATGTCCACTATGTACGGATGCCAATCGTTTCTGCGTCTTGATGTTCTATAGTTAAAGGGCGATGGAGGAACAATGTAATATACCTCCTGCTCACACTTTCCGAAATATATCCTGTACAATACCGACAGACAGGCAACGTTACGTCAATGCTGCAGACTAGTTATTTTCCGATCGAGTTTTTCGTTGCCCAATAAGTCTTCGTTCTTGGCGATCCACCGAATCCAATGCATCAAGCTAATACTTGGCTGAGCCATCCCAAAGGTGGCTGCTGTACTCCATACACGATCGAAATTGTTCTTGACCTTATTGATGATACCAAATTTCTTAGCCGCAGTTTGTGCTTCAGACTCGATACACAGCCGGAAGTTAAGATTGGAAGATCATGTGATATCAAGGAAATCAATACTTTCGGCAATCGGTGCAGAGGCATTCCGGAAAGTAGGAGTGAAAGGATAGTTTTTTTTTTAGCGGTGAACAAGCATGCTTGTGTTTTGGCAGCATTAAACTTGACTAGGTTGGCGTCACCCCAATCCGACACCATATTACTGTCGAGTTGATGCGCTCTATTATGGCCTCTCTCTGATCGAGCTCTTCTGTAACGTTGCTGCGTATCCAGATATACCTTGTAAGAGCAGATCATTGATATGCAGCAGGAATAGTGTTGCAGAGAAAACTGATCCCTGCGGAATACCGGCATCGATAGCTATAAGATCAGACCAGTTGCAAAGTTTGATTGGTAATCCATAAGTGTGTTTAATTCAATATTTTTATATTACAAGTGAGGGAAGCAGAAGCATAATGGCTCAGATTAGTATTGGCAGACCTGCAAACACCTATTGTGACGAGAACAGCTTAACTTTACTAGATTATCTATAAAAATCTGGGCGAATACAAGGTTAAACTAGGGTTCTAATTGGATTAAGGAAGTGCTTACTGTCGGCTATAATGAATGGTTTATTGTAACATCCGCTAGCTTAAACCGATTATCATAACTAATGACAAGATTATCTAATAGTTAGCCTTTTTGTAGATTGAGCTTTTTTAAGTTCCTGTATGTATAAGTTGAAACTTGGACCATAAAGGCAAGAGGAAGACATAGAATAGATGCGTCGAGATGTGGTACTGGAGGCGCATGTTAAGAATTCTTTGGAGAGCCAAACGCACAAACGTATCTATTCTATCGCAGCTCGGAATCAAGGTTAGGCTCTCATCTGTATGATATCAACGAATTTTGACTTTTTTAGGGCATGTCGTGAGGACTGTTTGAAAACGCCCATAATCAAGGGAAGTACAGACGGAAAAAGATCTTGAGGCTGTTCCCTGACATGGTGGGCTGACCAATTGAGCGAGACCAAACAAACTACCTTTTATAACCTAGCGAAGATGGCCACCAACAGAAGCGGGTGGAAAGCGTTGGATCCGTTCGCGATTGGGATTTTACCAGGACCACGATCTTCATGAAGGAGCGATTGGAGATATATATATGTCGGAGAATAAGAGAGAACAGAGAAGCATAAAGCACCCCCTGTGCTAGGGTGCGTAGGGTTCTCCGCGGACATCGTTATTAATTGGATCCATTATTTAATTTCTTATTCTGTAGGCGTTCGTGGGTAATGTTGGTGCAATCAAACACTTTATTCATTAACTCGAGTTATAATGTTCAATCACTTAATGTTATCGATATCAATTTACACATACTCATTAACTGTAATTGCTAGGAACGTATAGTCAACCACTCCTGCCGACCGCTACTCGAGAACTGCCGAGAGACGGGCCGGACCGCCACTTATTGACTCTGCCCCCACGCCGACACAAAGATGGCGCCAGCGTTCCACAGACTATTACACACGGACCAGCGATCCACAGACTCTTGCACTCCGACATATATATAACTTGCGAGGGTTTCGCATGGTTATTATAGAAACTATGTAATGTAAAAGATCATAATAATTACGAAACTTAAGGTAACAAACGTATTTACGTTTATAAGGATTAATATTGTAACTGTCTAAATAGCTTTCTTATTATAGCAATGTACGTGAGCATTTTTTTAAAAGATACAAGTGATTTATCCTTAAAAGGTACCTACCATTGTAGATTTTTTATAGATCTAGAGGAGTAATGCAGCTAAATATTATTTCGTTATCTCTTAAAGGGATTAGACAGTGTTTACGATGAGAGTTACTAAGCGGTATTTTTTTCAGGCACTTCCAAGACTTGTCGTGCCAAGTTTGCCAAATTCTGTACATTAAACTCTATCTATTGATAAAAACCAAATAAATATCCCTTCAGTAGTTTTTCGACAGATATACAGAGAGACAGAATGAATTTGGCGGTGGCCTTTGTTTTGTAATGCGTAAAGATATAACTTGCTCAAGTTTTCATATATATATAAATCAATTTATTAGTCGCGCTAAAACTCGAGAACGGCTGGGCTGATTTGGGTAAATCAAGTTTTGTATTGTTTATGAAATTCCAGGGCAGGTTTAAAAGCTGAGTTAATATAAAGAAAAAAGCTTGGAATATAGTAAAATCAATAATTGCGCTTTGCCTTAGAAACTAATCGTACCTGTCAAATATTTTATGCCCGTCTCGTCGTTTAAAATCGTTCAAAAATGAAATTTAATTTAAAAGTGAAGGTTTTCCTTCTTTTTTGGGTTTATTTGTCAAACGTTTGATATTAGCCCCGTGGTTCAGAAATCAAATTGAATTTAAAAGAAAACTTGAATGGTTTTTCAAACGACTTTGACGTAAATATATTTGTAAATGTTCTTCGTGTGTTGTATTGTGATATCCCTGTCCTTGACCTTTAATTTTTTTTATATTTATTAAACGTAATAGAATTAAGTTATAAATATTTTCTAAAGAGCGTTCATCATATGTTGTTTTGTGTTGTCCCTAATCTTTATTTCTAATTTTTTAGTGTTGGCGGTAAATGGCGTTAATTATTTGTAGATTATCACTATTTTGGTTTGCAATAACAGAAACCGTACAATGTCCCACGTGCTTTCTCCATTTAACGTGACACTGGCGAAGTTGTGTCTGCCTTGTCTCTCCTGAAAGCCAATTATTAAAAGGCGGGAATCTGAACCTGAGGGTCGCGTTTATTTATTACGATTTTTTTTTCCGATTTCATCACATTTTTTTATTAAAGTTGAAACAGTCTGCAATTAACATTTAGCGTTTTCATTTATTGATTGTGAGTTGTACAAAGTTTGCCGGAGCAGTCAATAAAATACTTTTCATATAATTAACATTCATCCACCAAGTTCAAATTCATATTCCTGGTATAAATGGAACTGCCTAACAGATTTGAAAGTCAAACAGCGATGTAAATAAGCGGCTCTCACTCACCTTACCCTCCTACGCTGAGAGGTGCATCGCTCGAGAGCTGAGTGTATCCCAATATTTGTGTTTCCCATTAGATACGAGCTACGAGTAATTTACATTCGACCGATAAAGAGCAATACGGTAATATTGTTAGAAATCGTTAGACATGCACTCCGAACGATACATGCTCAATACAAAAAGAAAATAAAATCGGAATGTCTGTCCTTTTATTGCGTACAAATTAGCGCTTCACTGTGATCTCACCTGATACGATAGAAAATGTTTTAAATTGAAATGTTGATGATGGAAAAACAAGGCAAATTGTACAGTTATCAGATCAAGTCGTAAATCGGTATTAACTTGATAAAAAATATATACAATTACAGATAATATTTGATGTATTATAAGTAACTGAAGGATATGGCTTTTACATATCTTTTTACAGTCGTTTCGTCCAGCAATGTAACCCAAGTTACATGATAACATGGAAATAAAAGAAAATCTATAGAAGTTTGTTTGCTTGAACGCGCTAATCTCAGGAACTACTGGTCTGATTTGAGAAATTCTTGCAGTTTTAGATAGCTTGTTTATCAAGGAAGGCTATACACTATACATTATTATGCTAAAATCCAATAGAAACAATGCAACAATGAGGGATGCTGCGTACGATGCGTAAACGGTTCGAGTTACGCAACAGTCATATATGACGAATATATTCCTCTGAAAATGTTTTACAAAAAATATCTATGACAGTATATGTCTATTTTTTAAGGTTTGCTCACTATGACATTTTTTCTTGCAATCTAAATTTGTTTTCTCTAATATGACGCATACAAAGTTACGCGGATAGGCTAGTGTTTAATAAAATCAATCCGATTATTACTTTAGCGAAATCCTGATATTAATATAGATTCAACAATTAAAAGTTGAATTTGCTTATCTCGTAGACTAACGCAGAATGATGAATAGAATCTATATATATAAATCAATTGCTGTTCGTTACTCTCCGTAAAACTAGTGAACGGCTGAACTGATTTGGTTTATTCTGGTTTTTTATTTATTTGTGGACGTCCAGGGAAGGTTTCATATTCGCGTTCCGTTAGTTTCTATCTTGTTAAACATTTGATGTTTGTGCCGTCGTTCAGAAATCATGTTAAATTTAAAGAACTCTTTTGCTTTTGACATTTGACATTGACAACCAACACAACTTCTGATCGCAACTATAGTATTTGACGGACTTTAGCGGCAATTTGGACGTAAAGGTCGCGTTTTTTTCGATTACAAATTGTTTTTGTTCCGGTTAAGTTGTCACCACACTTTCTATTATATTTTAAACCTTCTGTTATTATCCGTCAGCTTTTTTATTTATTGATTCTGAGGCGGGACGAAGTTAGCCGGCTCACCTAGTCTAAATATATTTCCATAGATCAAATTTGTCAACGCAATGTATTGTTTGATATTGTGACGTCAACATTGACATATATTACGTAGGATTGAGCTACAAATGCCTATTGTATTTTTCCATTAAAACCGCACGATATGACCTATTTACCAATTTAAATTGTACACGTCGTCTCTTTGATTTAGTCGGGGTCTACACGACTAAACAAAGTCAACATCTACAAATGTCAAGTAAATATTGTAACTAATCATTTTGTAAATTGTTAAATCTTAATAATAAGCTTTTAAGGGAGCATTAAAGGTTTTAAATATTGTCAAATAAATTGTTTTGTATAAAATTTGCGAGTGAAGTTTACTTTGCATATAAAAGAACTACAATAAGTAAATAATGATAATGTAGTAGTGTCACTTTGAATATTCTTTAGAGAAAAAGTCCGTACATGACGCTGATTTAGCAAAATAGTGACACAATTAAAAAAAATCTTAGTTTACAGGAGAGCTATTTGAACAAGAAACAAACTATTTTAATCCACCAATGTCCTAAAGGGACATGTCGTCATTTTTGGCGATTTCTATTCTGGATTATGTGGCATTAAATGAAATTAAATGTTGGATTGTATTATTTATTCAAAGCACCAGTCATACAAGCATTTATATAAACTAGTGGTAATTAATTTAAATTATAAGTTTACATTATTAACGTTCTATTGTCAAAGACTAACTTATTACTTCCATAATCACAAACTTCTCAAAGTCTACATTGTTAATTTAACATTATTTTTTTCAATCAAATTATATAATACAATAAAAAAATGTCTGAAACAAGAGAATATAGTTTTTTAATTTTATATTGAAACTAAAGAGCCACGCGATAAAGTCATTATTAATAATAAAAAAGTCTCTAAACAATGTCTTATATAAAAACTCTTTCGTTTGTCAAGGACAAACGAAAGACAAGCTTGTGACAAACAATATTTAATCTATTCTCAATTTGACCACAGAGTAACAATATAAAAAGAGTCCGTTTACTGTCAAATAGATGGTAACGTTTTATTTATTGTTGTAGTGTTTTTAATGCTGAATTTAAAATAAATATTTTCATTGTGCACTCCTTTACATTTAAACTATAAGTTGGGATATTTCATACTTATCAGTCCGCGCCATTATCGTAAAAATGAGCACAATGTTTTTTTTTTGGCTTCAAGTAATTGAATTAAAACAAGCACTTTTAAATCAGCTTGTTTCAAGATTATTTTTAAATTAATTTTTAATAGAAATCGTTATATCAAGTAACCTTGCCTGCCATAACTGAAATAATATGGTTCTGTCTCTTTCTTGACATAGAAAAGGGTTGGCTAGACGACTTCGATGAACCAGACGACATAGACGCAACCCGCTGCATTATACGCGACTTACTAGGAGTGCATACATTGTGAAGAGATTGTGCTCCATCTAGCAAACCAGTTGTAAAGGTCACTATCGACCCCATACTGACTCTTAAACGTAACGCAATAGAGTCTATATTTAATTGTTTAAAGTTCATTTCACACTGGTTATGTTTAACACGCAACAACCTCTTTCTTTTGTATTCAATCGTACATAAACATTCAAGCAAATATACAAAAGGTATTTTGCGTCTCTTATTGTTTTAGTCATCAATAAATATGTGTAATATACAAAATGTAAATTAGTTTGATTGGCTTATATAACTTATTAATGTGTGAAACAAAACTTTGTACTTTTTAAGAAAATTGCGCAAACGGAGGAGTTTGAATTTCCCATATTTATAGTATGTATAGAGAATTCATCGGCCACAATTTTATACGCGGGAAAAATTCTCTAGAGGGGTTACGTATTAGTAGAATAAAAACTGAATATATGATCTGTGACTTTGGTGTCCCTAAAACTACTTCAGACAATGACCATCTAACTTTTGATAATGTAAAGTTACCACTAGTTAGATCGTTTAAATACCTTGGATCAGAAATATCGGAGGAAGGAACTATTGATTTAGACATTGCACAGAGTCTCAGCGGCTTGGTGTAAAATGGCGAACACTTACTGGTGTCTTATGCGACGTGAAGATGACGATAAGAACAAAAAGCCGGCAGTGAGATCAGCTATGTTGTATGGTAGCGAAACCAACAAAAAGGTATCATGTACAGAGGTAATACTGAGATGCGAATGCTAAGTAGGAGTTACACATAAAGACAAAATACGCAAAGAGTACGTCATAGGAAGTTTTAAAGTGGTGCCTATTGAAAGTAAACTATCTGAATCGATACTGAGATGGTATGGTCATATAATGCGCAGATCTGAAGATTAAATTGTAAACAAATGTCTATGGATATAAATAAGAGAAAATACGGTAGACCGTTTAAGACGTGATTGACGTGAGTCCATACTGTCATGAAATATTTCGGTTTAAATAAAGAAGACCCTCTGAATAGAAATGCCTGGAAAGCCATTATTAGTGAAACCGACTTCGTATAGCAGGAAAAGGCGAGGGGGAGTAATAAAGTTTATATAGAGAAGTAGTGCAGACATCATTTTTTTTTAAATATCCATAAAAATACATTAAATCAGTGAAACGACCATTACACACACTATCATGTATTTGACATGCACACTCTTTTGTCAATCGCTGACAATTATGTCAAACGTAAGGAGGTTATATTAGAAAAGTTTACACTGTCAAAAGCACTAAGAAGTTTACATTGGAAAATGGTGGATAAGTTTAATTAAAATTTCTTATGTTCTACGTAATTCTTTCATATGAAAAAGAACACTCTTTTAAAACATGTGTAAATAGCCTAAATTAGTTTAATTGTCTCATATACCTTGTTAGTTAATGCGTGAAGCAAAAACTTTGTAATCCCATTTTAGAAAAATCGCATGGGCGGAGGAGCTTGAATTTCCCATATTTATAATTTATGTAGAGAAGTAGCGCAGAAAGCTAATTTTTTTTTATTATGCATAAAAAATGTGTTGATCTTCCCTTAACCCTCCGGCGCCAATACCTTTGTGACCGATTTGTTAGCAAGACGTTACAGTTGTCATCCCATCCTCTTTGGTCCCGTTTAACTCAATTATCCCAATTCCCCAGTTCTCGTAATTCCTCCTCTATTTTGTTAAATAGCATTCTTAAATTTACCAGCCTTCCCCACCCTTTAATAACTGCTCCCTCTAATCTTCTTTATTTCACTGCATATAAAGCTCTAGTCTACAAGCCTCCTATCGTCACAGATCTTGGGTTATTCAAAGGATCTCCTGATAATAAGCAGAAATTTCAGAGTATTATTAATCAGAATTGGTCAAATCATCTTCTCATATACACAGATGCGGCAAAGTTATCGTCCAACAGCTGCGTTGGTGCTGCCTGTTGGATCCCCAAATATAAAATTGTTTTGAAATTCAAATGTCCTCCCGAGTCTCCAGTGTTTACAGGAGAGGCCATTGCTATATTAGAAGCAATTCTGTATGCCTATTCCCATAACATTCAACAGACTGTCATTTTGACCGACTCATTAAGTTGTTTAATGTCTCTTAAAGAAAACCCATTCCGAAGTAAAACAAGGTTTCCCGTAATAATTGATTATTATTAGTCATATGTATGCATATATTCATGTTGTGTTGTCAGTTTTATTTGGTGGTGGTTTAACAATATATTTCAACTATTTATAGGTAATCAACATTAAACTTCATATGTTCTTTTAAACCGAACAATTTCCTTCGTGCTTTCTCCAATAAATTTGACACTGGCGAGATAATCTGTGCCCAATTGGCACACCTGAAAGCCACTAAAGAAAGAAGAAGAAGAAGACAATTATATCAAACCTAAGAAGGTTTCATTAGAAAAGTTACTATGGTTGCTAAGTTTACTGCACATTTCTGATGTTCTACGTAATTCTTTTTTCTAAGTAATTACAAAAAACAGAACAACAAAAGAATTATCGACATTTGTCCAGCCGTGCACGCGTGATGCCGTGATATATGGCCTACATAACCTACATAATGTTCAAACTTATAATTTAATTTTAGTCGAATCTCGACAACTAGGCGACCACTTGAGTATACGAGTATTATTTTTTTATTAATTAATAAACAGTACATTATATTTGTCTTTATTAGTGTGGCTATATCATCGTACTAGCACAATTAGTTATGGTGACGATTATTAAATACTACAATCTAAAATTGCGATCCGAAACTATGCGTAGAAACAGTAAGTGGTAAATTAATTCTTACCAGTTTAGCGCAATTGCATATTTAGTCTACAATTAGAAAAGCTTAAATCGGATATTCATATCTATTTACTAACAGCTTTTAAAGGTTTTCTACAAAACAAACTCCGCTAAAAACAAACTACAGTTTGTTATCAAATCCGGAGTTGGACTAACAAAGGTTTATCTCCATAAATTGTTAACCATTTGTTCGTATTATAATACGTACTTAGGAAAGCACCTTAAATAACTGATGATTTATGCCTGATCTTATTGCGTAGAGTTTCACCATTCCTTTTTAAAATACCGCTATTTTCCATTCATATGCAGAGTCAGTACTTCTGTGTCATTCTATAAAACAAACCAATACAATCATACAATAAAAGAGAAATATACTTGTTTCTCAGGTAGGAAAGAAGCTGCTATGAAGGGTGTTACACCATAGAAATCATGGTTAATGCCGTTCATGTGTCTCATATATAAGTAGGTACATTTTACGAATAGTATAGTAAAAATTTTTTGAGAGCTGTATTCTCTGCCAATATCAGTCAACGACTCATTCTCCGATTACATTCAAAGTCAAAGTCAAAGTCAAAGTCAAAATATCTTTATTCAAGTAGGCCTATTACAGCACTTTTGAATCGTCAAATATCGTTTTTTTTCTATTTATTATTTAAATGAATGACTGATGATAACATAAAAGAACGACTTACAATCTAAAGTTACGAGGGTTCCTTCGCGCCCTGATCTGAGAAGAGCCCACAACAAACTCAGTCGGGTGTACGTTTTTTTTTTTTTTCATCATTACAATATTTAATTTAAAAATATTCTATATCTAAACTCAACAAGAAAACTAGTGTTCGCGCTAATTGATGCAACCATTTAAAAATCTGTCAATGCACCATATTATTAAACATTACACAGATACGTCCATAATACTTTTAAAATATAATCGCAACAACACTGATACAAGTACTTGCATCAGGTCGTTGGCCGTGAGGAAACGCCCGCCTGTCACAAGTGTGGTGCTCCTGTAGATACGGCGCACCATACCCTGGCGGAGTGTCTAGCGGCATATCTTATTGTCGCTGGTTAGAGGAGATCTTTCACTGGAGATAATAATTAGGATAATGCTCGCCAGTGAAGTTGGGTGAAGGGCGGTTGCCTTCTTTTGCGAGACCGTCATCTCACTGGAGGCAAATGAGAGGCTAAGGCAGCAAGAGGATGGAGCTCCTCTCCGTCGGAGGAGGCTTGGTGGCAGAAGTCGCACTTATGCACTTCATGCCTCACTCTATTGAGTGGTAGACCCTCATAGTCGGTACCATCCGGGTCACTAGAGTGGAATGCAGTTAGGGAACCTCTAGTGATCTCACTCATGGATGGGGAGGGATCCGCAGGGTTTTAGTGGTTATTCTGTGAGCAGTGAGTCCCACACTCCTAATGGAATTAGTCTTTCATCGGCGAGCGTAAAGGCATTTCCCAGCGCGAAAAAAAACAACACTGCTACTTCCTCAGTCAGAACATCTTTTCATCCAAATTTCCTCAGTGCCTGAAGACCAAGGTCTTCGAACAGTGTGTGTTGCCAGCTTTTACATATGGTTCCGAGACATGGCCGCTGACTATGGGCCTAGTAAGAAGACTCAGAGTCACTCAGCGGGCCATGGAGAGGACTATGCTCGGGGTTTCTCTACGTGATCAAATCAGAAATGAAGAGATCCATAAGAGAACTAAAGTCACCGACGTAGCCTACCGAATTGCAAAGCTGAAGTGGCAATGGGCAGGGCACATAGTTCGCAGAACAGATGGACGTTGGGGCCCGAAGGTGAAAGGTACAGGCGGCGCAAGATGGGCACAGAGGAATTCATTAGGAGAGAGCTTTGTCCAGCAGTGGACGTCCACTGGTTGAGACGACGACGACGACTTCCTCAATAATACTCGGATACAATTTGCATTGTTGCATTCGTGTAACTAGCTACCAAGTAGTTTTATAGAATACCTCCCGTCTTTATCATATTGCTAACAACTGTCTGTAAAAAGAATTGTCATCTAATTACTTTGCAAAATCGTAGTAACGCGTAGTTCATTGTTCCGTGGAGATATGGGCAAATGTTTGTCATTTTTAAACATTCTCAATTTCACTTGAAAATACTCCCAAATTCCTTAACCGATTTTAATCAAATTTGCACACAATATGCAATTTGATCCAATTTGAAAGATAGGATAGCTTACTTCTAAAAATCTTAGCCGCAACAACGAGTGGCCACGTCTGCGAGTTATATATAATTCTTAAGTATTTCTATTGCCATCTATTCTAAATTGACAAACATGGTAAGAAATTTTGACCTGATGACAGTATTATATATTTTATGCAATAAACTAGATGCTCTGACGAAAGAATCGTCGGAAGGTTTACTTCTGCATGATACACGTGGAAAGGTGGGACCAAAATCATACCTTTAGAGACTCATAGTATTCGCGGTCTTTGGAGTAATAGATGATCATGACTAGAAGAATGATTACGTATTTGTCAGATGTAATGAATCCTTAGGCAAAACAATGTATTTTAACTAAAATTTTAGCCAACTACCCTCTTCCCTTATAAAGCCTTACCTAGAGAACGAAAAGCACAAAAACAATTTTAGATTTTGTTTCAACCGATTGATTGATAGGATATCAAGTGCTTAAATTGCTTAAAGGAAAGTAATCAACCGTTTTTCTTTACTCAAATTCAATAATTTCACTGTAATATAACAGAAAAATGCAATACTATAACATACCTACATCTCTAAATTTGCGTTTATTGCTGATATATTGACATGAAAAGGTAGTTTTATACGTAAAACAATAAAAAACATAAAAATTTAAAACATTCAAAACAAAAACAGAAAAGGTAAGTTCGATTTACAGAGATCTTTTACTTCTTTTTCTATCAGTATCCCGTTAATATAGAAGGTTTGGGGACAAATTTCCAATTAAAAGGTCATCATTAGACTCTTAAGTATCACTTGTATCCAGCAACTACTGAGTTTTCGTCTATCTGTCTAGTAAATGCAGACTTTAAAGCGGTTTTTAATTAAAATACATCTCTCCTAAACATGTAAAACAAAAAGAGGAAGGGTGAATTCAATTGCGAGAAATCCCTTTCTTCTTTCTCTATTAATATGCCTTTAATTGGCAATTATAAAGTCATTATTAGACCTTAAGTAATTTATACTTTTATTCAGCGCCTACTAGGGATTCGTCTTCATTTCCATTCAGTTAGAAGCGACTTTAAGGTCTGTGTGTTCCTCATCTCATTTGTCTTGCCCTTTGCCAATACACAATTGATTGGATATATTGTAGTTGTCGTGTTATTCTTGTGTTATCTTCTCAAATCTACAGTCAGAGTCCACATTTATTAATAGTAGTTTAATATCATTATGATTCGAGAATAAGCTTTTATTGTGAGCGTTGCAATTACGAATTTCTTTTTAACCTACGTTACTGTGAATAAATTAAATCAGACCAGACGTGACTATTAAACCACAACAGTTAGGATTAAAGGAGGTAGTGACACATATAGTTTTATTATATATTAGTCTTTTCTTTTTGATACAGACACACACAATCGTCGTCGTCGTTGTCGTCTTAACCGATGGACGTCCACTGCTGGACAAAGGTCTCTCTTAATGAATTCCAATGGGCCCGATCTTGCGCCGCTGGATACAGCCAGCGACCCGCCTGATATCGTCGGTCCACCTGGTGGACACAAGATATATAGAAGTCATTTTTAATGTCAAACCAACAGTATTTATATTGCCACGAATGGTATTTTCGTATAGATATCTTTAAAAACAACATCAAGTTTTGGAATCTCATCTTCTGTTTAAGTTTTCGCTAATTTCCAGAAAGTTTGTTATTGAGATTTTTAAGTGAGAACGGGAGATTCCCGAAGAAGAATGGCTAATTGCTTCATTCCTGCCAATTTCCAAAGGGACTGCCATGATTCTGACGAGAGTTTCACTAGTGACAAGTTAATAATATAAGGAATATCATCGGGTTTAAATGCTCAAGTTTTTACTTTAGAATGGGCCACAGTGAAGACGGTAAGACAATAAAGTGATTAAACCATCAGACCCACGCTGTCAGAAAACTAACGTGGGCGAATAGACATTAGAGTACGCCCTATTATTTTAATATTCATAACAAGGGACATAAATAACAATACATGTACAATACATTCTTCTTTAAGAATTAGGTCCTGTTTAAATTCGAATATAATAAAGATCTCTATCGGGAATAAGGAAGAACACGTCAAAAATTTAAATTCACACTAAGACCACCTATACGAGTAGAAGAGTCAAATAAGAAAACACCAAATGCCCCGACAGCCATGAACAATGTCGACTTATGTATGTTTAGAATGACAATTGATCCGTCTTTTATCGACGCATGATCACGATGGCCTCGTTCTCATTGAATTTCAACAGGCGGCGATCACGAGCGGCTCATCTGCATCCCGCATTTAAATTTGTAATCACATTCGCAGAGACCCTTCATCCATCATTCAATGCCTCGATGGCTATTAACATCAACGCCAACTTTTGATGGTGCCTTCCTCTAATCAATTAAAGGATGTACGAAAAAAGATGAAATCGCCGTTCTCAATTCCCGACTCGCCAGTAACCGCTCATTATTTCTTCTCACACGTTTTTTATTGCGGCAACATTATATGTGGGTGTGGTTGTAATTTCCTTTCACAGACGTAAGGGCACACACGCAATCCCTTTGTATGTTAAATTATTTTTAATCTACATTACAGAGTAGATAGGTGCTAGTTTCGAGTGGCACAGATTATCCTTATGCGGAGATGACTGTGAAATATTAACGCAGGCATCTCTTTCCGTCGTGTAAGGTGGTCTCTTTCGCACTCGTTGTCGGATAGACGTGAATGTTTTTACGCGCGCCGGGGGGCAAAATGTTCGTTGTTTTGGCGGCAAAACGCTTCGGGGACCGCGTAACTTAATAATGTGAATGCTTCGAAGGGTGATCGTTGCAACATGTTTTATTTACGGCGTTTCAATCGAATCTTGTCGGTTTTCCGAGGAGGCGATTTCTGTAAGTCGGTGAGTCAGCATATGCGACGCAACGTGTGCGTGACAGCTTTAGTAATAACGCTTTCACAGTGCAATGTTTTGTTATAGAAACTCTTTGTTGGGGAATTGTATACGCCTCAAGTAACTCGTCTTTCTCCCAAAATTCAGTAAAACCTCATATAAGTACGTAATAAGATGGATAAGTCACGAAGACGTGCAGCGTTTTTTATGCTAATTCGTTTGGAGGTTAGGTAGAACAGGTAGTATTTTTATCCACAACTTTTGAGATTTCAATAAATTATTTGTATTAATTTTCAACACTTGTAATATTTTAATGACAAATTCCTAACATATCTTTCTTTTTCCGTCCCTCTAAGTCTCGGAAAACTAAACTTTTAAATTTGTATAAATATAAACAAAACTTAATAATTAGTTTGGAAAAGAAGCTTCACTTCTAACATGTATACTTTTTTTAAATCACCGAATTATTTCGATAATAACGAAAAAGACACTGTAAAAGCGATTTAACTGACGATGGTATCGATTGAAAGATAAAATATTTGTAACGTGGAAATAAAAACAGATAAAATTTTAACATCAAATGTCAAATTTTTATAGGCTTCTATAGCATTGTAGAATCGTCAAATATGGTTCAAATACTAAAAACGAACTAAAGTCTAAATTTACAATGTTTCTTTCGTAGCCTGTTTCTTGAAGAAACCACAACAAATTCAGTCTTGTGATACCTTTCTTAAAGTCGCTACTATTGTTATTTAGTTAACTATGTATGAATAAACATCCATTAAACTGAACAAGAGATTAATCAATATCTACGTATTGAAAAACAACTACTGGAACACAATAAATTTACTCATAAGGCTATATAAATTGATTAAATTCACCAAGAAAACAACGAAAAATTGATGCTATTTACTTAATTTATTAATCATAAAATCAAAACATTAGATAAAAGACAAAAATCGTTGATATTCCAAAGGATTTGAAAAAAAAACAACATTTTTTTCTATTAAATTTGGTAAAACTATACCAGCGGTCGGAAAACCGGGATAAATTACCCCAAATGGGGTATAATGAATTTTTTTGGGGTAAAAATGAAACTGTTGTGAGTTTTACTAGGTATTACATTGATAAATTAAATGAATGATGTTTAAATTAAAATTTGTAGTTATTGTTTTCTTTTCAAAATTATCATGGGGGCTATAATATAAAAGACGTTAAATAGCTTGCTCTTTTGCATGGGGTAATATCAACTACACAAAAATAATTTGGGGCAATAATTAAAAAAGTTCCCCGACCGCTAATCTATGCCAATGAATTACAAAAAAAAAATCATATGAAGTAGGACCTATATCACCTTTTTTGACATTATTAATCTGTGGACCATAATGTGTGACATGTTGTACAAAGCAATATCTAATTAAATTATTAAATATTACTTCAAAAATATACTGAGAACGTAACATGATTTAAGTTTATTTATAATAGTAAATTTATTCACTTTAAATTAACATGAAACAGATAAAAAAACCGATTTGAAATCACGGTTATCTTATCAAATTATACTGGTGATATTTCCCTTTTGTTTGATATACGTAATCTGTGGACCACTGTGGCTGACATGTTTAATAAAGCAATATCTATGTAAATTCTTTAGCGTGGATAAAGTAGACAGTCATAATCATACTTGTTTCAATCGTAAAGTTCTTGGTTTATAACAGAAATAGCATTGTTAATTTACCAATTATACGTAAATTAATAATTGTTTCTACTAATAATACTGGCTAAGATTCAAGGAGTAGTAACACCAGGGCTTAAAAATCTCCGTTTATCGCTTAATCTAAGTAAAATTCTTATTCTTAGCGACTGAATTGAAAGTTTAAATTGCCCTTATGATAGCCGACCTTCGGTAGGAGATGGAGTTTTTAGAAGAAGACGGTAATTTAACCATGACAAGTAGAATTTTGAAGTGAAACTTCTTATGGCACCGTAGGAAAAGGCTACACGTTACGCGATGTGCATATGTGTCTGTTGGCTCTTTACTTTACTCAGATTTACACTTTACTTAGATAGAATACTTGTGGACTGCCTCATTGGTCCAGTGGTTAGTTATGTTCGACCACAGACATGAAGTCCTGGGTTCGAGTACTAGATCGGGCTTTGAAAAAAATGGATATTGAGTTTTCTATTAAGATTAGTTCTATATCTAGTTGGCGTGCCTCGGAGAGCATTAGGCCGTCGGTTCTGCGCCTGATCTCTTTCCAGTCGTGTCGGATTGCCATCACATCGAACTATGAGAGTGCAGGAATAGAACCTGCCAACCTCCAGTGGAGCATTGTGATGGGTCTATGCTTTAAAAACCCCCCTCTCCTATGAATGAGGAGGCCAGTTTCCCGCAGTGGGACATTAAAGGGCTACTACTTACCTTTTATGTATGATGATTTAAAATAAAATTATACCATAAAATTTTGTGCTAAAGAAGAATTTCCTCCATGTATACACTGATGTAAGTACATTTTATTGTTTCAAATCAAAAATTCCATTTAACAAGTAATACATTTCTTCGTGTTCGCGATATTTTAAATGATAACGAAAGTCGCAAGACATTCTGTGGTGTTACAACGTCATTTCTGCCGAAAACTTGTATTCATTTAAAGCAGCGGATTGTTTAGAGCTATCCTACTGTTTCTTTCGGTTATCAGATAAATAATATTACTGTTGGCATCGTCTAAGGCAAACTTTAGGTCACATATATGACGTCTACCTACTTTTGTGCCTGTAGAGCCTAAATTCTACGAAACAAAACGTTAGCAGAATATCTCTTGGGTTAATTCTAATGAATTGTATGTAAGATAATGCGTGCAACCAAATTAGTCCACGAGAAAGGTCACAAGAGCTAATCTATGCTCCTTTTTAGCTGTAAAAGTTCAATTAAAAAGTCTCTTTGCATTGAGTGATTTCATACCAATAACTATCACCGAAATATGAGCTTTTAACAGCTTTGGTAATTGCAATAATATATATGTTTATATCACTGTTGGTTTTTGTGGATTATACTGTTGTTATGAATCTCTTAAAAATGCATAATCTAGTTTTCTTTCCATGTAATTGGGAATTCGCAAAAGAGTGTCGTGTTCTTCATTTCTTCTGGGAAAGGACCAAAATAAGATGTGAAGTATTAAAAATATTTGTTTTCCTCCTTGGAGCAAAACCTGGGTCTAAACTCAAAAAACCTTCTCACCCGTGAGTAAAGACGACATTCCCCAGCCGTGGGGCCTAAATAGTCTGTTGCTTCCATTATCTATGATATTATTATACTCGAAATTATTTTACGCGAGCGATTTTATTTTACTATTAGTCTTAAGATAATCTATGCAGGAAATATTTAATTTAACTAACTTATTTGTATTGAAAAGGAATAATATAGTCTCGGTCTTAATAACTCTCCAATAATCGCATTGTACGTGAGCTTTTGTTTTGAAGATAAAATAGCCATACCGAGCTATCCTAATAAGATAGATGGAAGCCATTGTGTACTGTTTTGTAGATCTATTTAAGAAGAATAACCAACCATGAATTGTATTGTTATATCTTTTATAAATTTGGCAGTATTTTCAATGACAGCTCTTTGGAGGCTTGACATTTTTCAACACTTCCAGCAATTATCATTATATTACAAGTAATTTAAACAAATCTTTGACGAATTATATACTAAAATCTTGTTTATGAATCACTTTATCTATATGTGTAAACGGCATGAAAATCCGATTAGTAGTTTTTGAGTTTATCGCTTACACGACTTTACTTTTCTCTCACTCCTTCACTCGACGTGAGGCAACTTTATTTACACGTTACATAGTCTAGCGTGATGGCTTAGTCTTATTCAATTATCGCAAAATAAACAACACAGTGCACCCAAAGAAGTTACCCCAGCAATAATACAGTTTCCATTTCGAAAGGAATTTAGTTTGACGTCCAATTATAACAAACAGTTACTGAGATAACTCTCTAACTAAAATAAATGGCTGTTCTGATCCCGTTCATAAAATATTAAAATGCCGAACGTATTCATGCATTACCCCAATTTAGAGGCGCAATTAGTGCACGCAAACCCTCGGGGGGAATGGGGAGGCACCCGGTTCACCCACTTTGCCTCTCAGGGGTGGTAAGGGAGGGGAGATAGCCTTTGTGCTCCCCCTTTGTACTGCTCCATTTCCATAACAATCCCCGGACAGAGGAAATGAAATTGGAAAATGATTTCACTTTTAGTTGATTGCGGCCTTTCCACTTCTCGGAATAACTTTAAAAGTTACAACATATATTATCAGATATATTTCATATTTTGGTGTAAGTATTCGTAACCTTTTATATACAACTAGCAATGCCCCGCGGTTTCACGCGCGTTGACTATAGATTTATTTTTGTTGACATAAAAGTTGTATTTCACTCAGTTTTTATTTACTTCCTTTCAGATTTTACTTTGCAACGAATGTATATCTAACTAATACATTTTTAAATAGTTAGTTAGTTAGTAGCAGCCCATTTAACGTCCCACTGCTGGGCACAGGCATCCTCACTCATATGAGAGAGGGTTTTTAGAGCATAGGTCCACCACGCTGCTCCACTGCGGATTGGCAGGCATAGTACACAAGTGCACTCTCTATTCCTTCACTCTCATAGTCCGATGTGACGGCAATCCGACACGACGAAACAGAGAATAGGCGAACGCTAAATATTGAGAAAATCTTAATAGAAAACTCAATATCAATTTTGAATTGGCCCGACCAGGCACTCGAGCCCAGGATCTAATGTCTGTACTCGAACATGACCTAGACCTAGACCTAGACCAATTAAGCAGTTAACTTAACAGTGCCTGCCTAGAATTCATACACGGTTTCTCAAAACCAAAATCCACGCGTCTCACAACTAGGCCATTATAATAATAATAATAATCATAATAAAAGGACTTTATTTACCAAACATGCAAAACAGATACATTGATATCTTAAAGTAAGTTATAGCTAAAAGAAGAAAATTAAAAAAAAATATGATATGAAAGTACAAAAAAAAGTAATTGCATGTTAGCAAAAAGGTCGTGGACTCAGCTAGAAGCTGCTTTTCAGTCCACGCCTGGTGCCACTGCTGCCAACACAGGAAAAAAAAACTATATAAACAAGATTCGTGATTGAAGTGTCCAATGTGACGGTATCCCGACACAACCGGAAAGAGATCGGGCGCAGGACCGACGGCTTAATGTGCTCTCCGAGGCACGGGGGTGGATCACACCGCCAACTTCCCAACTTCGGGCAAATATTGAGAAAATCTTAATAGAAAACTCATTACTTATTTTTGAATAAGCCCGACCTGGGACTCGAACCCAGTACCTCACGTCTGTAGTCAAACATGACCACTAGAACAATGAGGCAATGAGGCATTTTAAAATACTTAACATTATTTACGTGGAATGCTCGACGTTGGCAAAAATAATTGTTTTTTTAGCATTAGATTTCAAGGAGGTAATTAAATAAGTATAGGTATATCGGTGGATATCATTGGTATCCATAGGATATGAGTTAACTCACCAGTCGCCGGCCCAGTTATAAGGGTCGCTACAATTTTCTTTAGACTGACATTTTTCAATTCGTTATATCTTTTGAATGGAATGTCCGATTTTAATAATTTAAAAAGTGTTTGACATGTATTGAAACGGTCTTTAATAGAATAAGGATATCAATGCAGAGTACCTTTATTAACTTTTAAAATGTAAAAAAGTAGTTACAGTGGCATAACTTTTTTTATACAAATGGACAAACGGTTACATTTGGACAAATGTTATCGCGAACCATTTATTTATATAGATCAATCACAGAATGTCACTCCTACATGATGGGTATTGCTTAAAACTAAGTAACATTCCAAAAACATGATTATGAACTTGCACTTAATATTAGGGAAACTATTTGGACTTATACATATAAATTCGTAACATCATTTACCAATAGATTGAGAATTTATATTCGTTATATCTTTTGTATGGAATGTCCTTTTTTAATAACTTATAAAGCATTTTAAAGTTATTGAAACTTTCTTTAATAAAATATCATTTAAGAGGATAAGGATTATTACAGAGTTATGAATAATATGGTTTGATTATTGCCGGCACTTTTATTAACTTTTAAAATGCAAAAAAGTTGTTATAGTGGCATAACTAAAGTAGTTGGACATACTGAATTACGGACTTTTTTGTACATATTAATACATTCTATAATATTGTAGAACATTTTTTTGTTCTATCTTCAATAGTTTTCACAGCACAGGCGATTACAGAATTTTATGTGACTAAATTTTTCTCTTCTTTAGTTTCCCTATTTTGATTTTTAAATTAATAAAACTTATGTCATTCTGTGAAAATGCAGCTTTCTAATGGTGAAAATATTGTTGAAATCTGTCCAGTAGTTTATGTGTGAAAACATTACAAAGATACATACAAAACATAAATGTTTGTTGTTTTATACAGATATGTATTTAAACGCTATGTATTCGACTTTATATAACTTAATGGAAGTCTGGTTTAAAAAATGACTTAGCGATAAGTTTCTCTTTATAAAACCTTATAAACAGAAGAATAAGAAGAAATATAACATATTTCTTATTAAGCTTTATTAAGCTTGCATATTTCGGAAGCAATTCAGAGGTATGTGTGGCTAACCTTCTTTACAACAACGTGATGGGTTTAAGCTCTAAACCTTACATAAGTGAGGAAGCCCTGTGTCCAGTTATGGAAGGTTAACTGGCTGTTACTTAATGTTTTCAGCGAATTATAATGAGCGACCTCATCGAAGTATGCATCGCGTAACTACTTTGTAATGTAATGCATGCAATTAGCACTTTACGAGCTGTAATTATCACTCATTAAACGGTTTAATAGCCCTTTATACGCTACCGTACTGTTGTTTTTATATATTTTTTATATATATTGACAAAAGTGCGCACGTGGAGGAAGTAAAACTTCATTATTTTATAACCAAAAACCTTTACGTAACCTATTTTATCAATTATTCCTACTTAATTCGACAGTTTTACCCCAGAATTTGATAGAAATTTGTGTCTCAACAGGTTCAGATAAGATAAGTTCTAAGAAGTTTTAAAGCAAGAAGTTTGTTAAAACGAATCGCAATCTAGGTCAACCACTATGTAATTAAATTACCTTGTAATCACTTGTTTAGTTGATTTATTTAAGTCCCTTTCCTTTTGTTATATCAGGGTTGAAGTGTATATAAGTATTTTGTCGTAATTTTCTAAGTAAAGTGTGACTGAATAAAGTAAAGTCCCAACTAAATACATGCCAGAAGAAATTTCACTTCAAAATAGGTTACGTGGAGGCTGAGAGGCTAAAAAGTTTAATATTGTTACCTGTTTTGTCTAATTGAAAGTAATATATAAAATTAAACTTCATTTATGTAAAAGTACAGAAGTATTACACTCTCCATTGTTTTTAAGTGGGTTTAAAAAACAAAACTTTAGAACACCATCCTGCAATGTAATAATGTTCGAATTTTCCCATATTTCCACGGGATAGGGAATTCTTAATCAAATACCATATCAGTATACATCGGAACAGCTTTAAACAAAATACCCAACTAGTCCTATAGAGTAGAGGAATATCCTCTTACCCATAATATAGAAAAGGGCCGTTCGTGCGATTTACAATATGGGTCCAAGAGAGTCGCTAAGAAACAAATTCAAGGCAGTTAACATAATGACAGTTCACTGCGTATATATATTAGAAAACTTGTTGTATGTACATAAAAACATTGACTCTTTTAATAAAAAGAGTGAATGTACATCATATAACTTACGAAACCAAAACAAACTTGTTATAAATTCTAGTAGGCTGCATAAGATTAACAACTCATTTAAGGGTAACTGTATACGTTTCTATAATAAACTCCCACAAGACGTTCTAAAGATGTCAATTAATAAATTCAAAGTCTTTGTTAAAAGAAAGTTGATAGAAAAATCGTATTATAAGTTGCAAGATTACCTAGACGATAGAAACGCTTGGGAGTGAACAAATTGCTCTAATTTTAATTAAAATATAGTAAACTAATTTGTTATTGTAATGATGATGGTAAAAAAAAAAACCCGACTGAGTTTGTTGTGGGTTCTTCTCGGATCAGGGCGCGAAGGAACCCTCGTAACTTTAGATTTTAAGCCGATCTTGAGTACCGTCATCAGATGTATATTAGAATCAGAGTGTGGAAAAAAAATATAATTTGACGATTCAAAAGTGCTGTAATATGCCTACTTGAATAAAGATATTTTTGATTTGATTTGATATAAGAGACACCTAAAGCTTTATTTAGATTTATTTATACAGTTTATTGCACCTGATAATTAAGACATTATCACAAACTTAAATAAAGAAAAACATAAGAACAGGCGGTATTATCGTTAACAAATTAAAAAGCTGTCAGTAGCGAAGAAGGAAGGTAGGCAATAATATAAACTCAAAGATAAATAACCAGATGAGAGTGTGACCACTTACCAGAAGTTGCGTTCTACATGGTTGGACCTATCGAAGAGGTCATCGCGAAGGCTGAAACTCTGGCCAAGAGTGCATAACGTGTTCATACGAACTTATGAGAGTAATGTTACCATAACTTTTGTTATGTCATTGTAGAGAGAAGGCAATAATTGTAATCATGCAATAGTCAACTTCATCAAATAAAATATGACTTGTTTTTAGCCACACCCTTATACATATATAATAAATATATACATATAATATAGTCAAATCTCAATCGTGAGCGAGAGACAGTTTTAGAGATAGCTTTCTGTACAGGAGAACCTTTTGTTCAACATAATAAACTGTATAAATGACACAAGGGAGTATAGAACACTCTGGATTCTGCTGAATCCTTTATCTTAATCTTCTATATTGGAAACGTAGACACAAAAACTGATTCATGTATCATACGTGATTCATTGGCCAAGAAACCTGTGAAGTAAACCACATTCTGCAAATATATGCAACAAAATTTCACGAAACAAATGTAAACCGTACATTCTTTAAAACATTAAATCAATGTTGTATCTTAATAGAATATTCAAATGTTAAAGTCAACGTTTATTGCATTTTATGTCGCAACATTTGCCTTCGAGAAAGATTATATCTTTGACGTTCACGATTGTAACAGTGGCTTCATTTCTTAAATTTAGCATTTTATGTACGTAGCACGTTATTGTAAGGCACATTTTCTGGAAAGTCTATTGCAGTTTCTAGGACAAACTCTTACTAGTACTATTTCTTAAATTTTAATTTAGAGTACAGTTGGGTGAGTGAGTAACAGCCTTTTACCTTCCCATAGTAGGGCACTAGCTTCCTCATTTTTAGGAGAGAAGGATGTTGGAGCATAGGCCCAAGATTTAGCTGCTTTGCAGAACTACTCTCTGGATTTACTCTCTGGATATACAGGTTTCCTAATGATGTCTTTTCTTCACCAGAAAGCAATGGTGCCTCTTCAAGAATTTCTTCAACTCATATCTCGTGTCATTCATCATAATGGCTGTAGATTGCAGTATTTATATTAGCCTCATCTCTTCTTCAACGCTGGGAAATGCTTTAACGCACTACTTCTCTTTCTTTATGGGCTTCTTCAACCAGCGAGGGTTGGCAGTCAGTTGTCCATATTTAATTTTGTCCCACACGAGGCTAAATAGTTGAGCGGTACTCACGATCCCGGTCCATTCCCTGATGTTGCGCAACCAGGACTTTCTCTCACTTTGGTCATTATTATTAATTGAAAAGTTCGCATCTGTCAAGTCTCAGAACATGACCCATATGCGTAACCGTCTTCTTTTTGACGGTCTTCCAAAGTTCCTGCTGACAATTCACTCGTCTTCGATTCCTCTTCCTTGGCAACTTTATGGGTCCAGATGATCTTGAACATGCGTCGATAGACCCACATCTCAAATGCTTCTAAACGTTTTCTGGAATCCTTTTTTATAGTCTATGACTCGCATCCGTACGCACCACAGTCAGACATAAAATCTTATCGGAAGTGTGGGACTCGCTGGCAAGGCAGAATAACCACTAAAACCTAGAGATACCCTTCTTTCTCCCACCTACCGAGGCCGGAGAATATGAGATTTCATAGCGTCCTCTTTCTGCCTCACATGTGCCTTCTTCAGCTAAATAATGGTTCGCCAAAAGAAACTGCTGCCTTCCACACCCTTTTTCTGGTAACCATAGTGTAGCTTAGTTTATTGTTGTTCAACATTAATTAATCACATTTTTAGTAACATTGTTCTAACAAACACATTTTTGAAAGCTGTGTACACCTATAATTGGCTTGGTACCATTTGTATTGACACTAGTTTATAAGTGTTTATAAGTGTTGTTGGTCTTTCCAAATAAATAAAAAAAATAACCAATCTAAATATAGTTTCGCTTGCGTCGACTTCAGAATTGGATTAAAGGAGAAGTGCCTATTAATTTAGATTCATTACCAACAGAAGAGTACGTTTTAAAGTCACTTGTTAAATCTATAAGGAATATTTTAATTTTAAATGAATTCTGCAGTCAAAATTTTCCATTAATATCAGCATTATTATGCCGTGCTATGCAAAGTTTGAAGAAACTAGTTTAATTGCGTAAAATCGACACTGTAGCTCGATTATACGCAATTTTTTCTGATTTTCTTAACTGTGAGCTAAGTAGCACAGTTTTTATTTTTAAACAGAAGCTTTCGACCAGTTAAAATATTTGTTAAAGGTCTTACAAATGATTATTAGGTGTACTCAACCGTTTGAAGCTTAATTTTGCAACATTACGGCAGTTTCGATAATGTATAATACTACTGAAGCAATTCTAAAATATTCACAAAATAGCATCAATAAAACAACACTTAAAATTTATCAGTCATTTTTTGATCTACTTATTTATATTCATAAACAAGCATTAGCTTTTAATGGGGTCGTGTTTATTAAGGTTTTTCCTAACAAACGTCACATTTTATAGTATTGGAAACTAAAGCTAAATAAGTATAAAGAATATAAGAAACTGTTTGCCCTTGATACTATTAAATAAAATAAAATATAAGTCTTGTCGTAATAAGTTTTAAAATAGTTAGCAGCTATAATGTATTTAATACATCGATAAAGTCTTAGAAGTCCGGTTTGACCTCGGGCCATTCGGAATTAGAGCTATTTTATTGGTTTTTTATATAGTTTCGCCTTCTATTATGCATATTTGATTGGTCTATAAAGTATCTGATTAATATATCGGGGCATTTCAAAGGCCAGGCGGATGTGCGCTATCTGTCAAGGTGATCGACACACGTCGCTGTTGCATTCCGTAACGAGTGCTGTTGTTGTAGAATAGAAAATAACTGTTCACCTACCTATTCATCTTTCAGATTTATCCTATAATAATCTTCTTTTTTTAGCCAATCTTGATGAAAAATATTATCAAAATCTGTTGAGTAGTTTCAGAGTCATTTGACAGGGAATTTATTTATCTATACTAATATAAAAAGCACTGCACGGGTCCCATTTGAAGTTTATTTTAATGTTAGGTAGCCTATTTATCGAGGAAGGCTATATCTATCATTTTTTTCCTCCATCTAATGTCACTTTTATATTATTGGTGCTATCTTTGTTGGAATATGGTTCTACAACTTGGAAACCTAAATATAAAACGAATAGATAAGATACAACACATATTAAACATTTAAAATATAAAAGTAAAGAGGCTGATGATTCCTATATAACTTAATTAGCAAAGCATTGAAGCACCGATACCTGTTTAGTTGTATAAAAATCATTTGTCCAGATTTACGTAGACGCCATTCTAGTAAATATTTATGTTGAGACGGATTTTGCTGCTAACACTTTTATTTTTAGAGTTTCTAGCAAATACAATACGAAATTTTGTAACGTTGATGTGTTTGAATGATTTCTTTTTTTATCGTTGGGAAGTGCATTTATGCACGCCTGGGAGACAGATGGGAAAGTGGGACTCGCCAGCAGTACCAGAATACCCACTAAAACCCAGCGAAGCCCTCGTCATTTAGGAATGAAAGCACCAGAGGTTTGTTGTGGCATTGCACTCAAGCCCCGAAAGAAGCCGGCTCAAAGGTGTACTACAGGGGGAGGAGTTGGATTAACCTCTGTCTCCTGTTTCCTACTCCCCTTTGTCGTGAGTGATGTGCTTCAGCTCCTTTCTCTTTGCCGTGTCATCTTTAACGAAATGATAGGTTCGCTTAAGGTGGCAACATTCCAGGCCCGCTCGTTGACAAGCATTGTACCTATAATACTTGCCAGCAAGAGGCCCGCACCGATCTGCGACATCAGAAGATGACGCTGAGATCCTAAAGCATTATATTCGGCCACTGTGTGGTGCGCTGTGTCCACAGAAGTACCACACTCGTGGCAAGTCGCCGACGGTTCACAGCTAACGGTTTGGTGCAGGTATTTTCCAGTTAGGAATTGTACCAAACGGTAGGAAAACACTCCTTGTCGACTACCCAGCCATTGCTTCAAGTGAGGGCGGTGTGCCGAAATTATGGCTCCACCGGCTGCTAGGGAACCTGAGATCCTCTTTCCATGCCTGGATCAAGACTCTCTCAGAAATATCCTTGACTCTCCTGACCTCGTCGGCATTAGGTGGTTCCCCTCTGACCCTCGCAGCTATTCTACACAGGTAGGAAGCAGCGATAACTTCCGCCTTCAACTCCCAAGGGGGATGTGATTGAATGCACCGTTTGACAAACTGAGAAGGAAATCTTAATTTTTTAAAATTTCACTTAGTTTAAAGTGAAATTACAATTTTAAGGTAAAATTTTTACAGATACAACCATTGATTTGCGTCACGAAGATCTGCAGCGTTCTTTATGCTAATACGTTTGAAGGTAAGGTAGTTTTAATATTTACAAATATCACTTAGCATTTTTATTTACAATTCGTCATTTAAGATTGCTCGGTCACGGCAATCTAAAGTTTTAAATTTGTATAAATATAAACAAGACTTGAAAACTAGTTTGTCTAAGAAGTTTCACTTCTGACATATGCACTTTAATCAGAAATTCAAATTGTTATTTACGTGAAACATATAAAACTTTTCCCTTTTTTTAATTAGCAGTTTTTTTTGTATCATTGCAACACTACCTTACTAATAATGACGCGTGTTTACGTTCGGATATAAAGTTATAATCACCCTGGAAGAAAATATAGTTTACACTCACTAATGTTAATGTAGTAATTGGAAAAAAAAGTTAATTAACTAATCTTTCTGATAACTTTATAGTGTCTACGCTTTAAAACGCATAATTAATTAAAAATTATCGTCGCGTGTCCGTTTCAATTACTAGTCAATATGCGTGGAGCTTTACGATTACTTTTTTTTATTACTTCCGTTGATTTTCGTAAGTTGGACACCTTTATTTCATTTCATATTTTCTCTTTATTCAAGTTGGCTCAAAAATCACTTTTAATAGTCAGTAGTCTGTCAGAAAACCGGCAAGAAACTCAGCAGTTACTCTTTTTAATATAGTTTTGTAGATTGCAATTGGAAACAAGCCCAAACATTTCTATCGCTTAAATTGTCTTCAACATTGTAATATGACTTTTGTAAAAAGATATTTTTGAATGAAATTAGATGGAGAAATATCCAAAATTTATTGCGGTATCTTTTAAAAAATTCAACAAATCGTTCTGAACCTTCTTCAGCCCAAAATATGGCATTAAAAGTTTGTTTTTATTTGATTTTTGTTATATGTCTGTTGGTATATATTTCCATGAACCAAATCTAATTAAAATGAAGTTATACTAGCGACCTGCCCCGGTTTTACGTGGTAAATAGAATGCAGCAAGAAATTATATATCTTTTTACATAAACTATTGTTAATTTCTGCTTGATTACGATCAACTAGTATAGAAACAATGAGCACGTAGTGTTGAGGTGATCGCGTGTAATAAAATTATTTTCATGCGCTTTATTGTTGCGATATCTCCTAAGATATTCTTTCAAACTACATGATTTGAAGAGTATATGAATGTGCATGAAATGCTTAATGTAACTTACATATATAAGTTAATAATACAGTATCCGTTTCAATAACTTGTCAATTATCACAATATACGCAACTAGTTTTTTTAGAAGAGAATGGATTTAGCGTGTAATCCTTAAAAGATAGATAAAATATATAAACCACATTTGATTTTTTTGTAGATCTATAAATGGGGAATATCCTACTATCCATTGTTTTGATATATTTCTAAGAAATTATTGCAGCGTTTTTGATAAAAGCTCTCAAATGGCTTGATATTTTCCTTTTTTACTTTGGCATATTATTTCAGCGATAACTCCATAAATATTCATTTAAATGTTGACGAGTAAATGAGAATATTAACGTGCATGAAATGCTCATTATGACTAACGTATTTAAATTGATTAGGATGATTACTGTATTCGTTGTAATAACTTTCTCAGAAGAAGAATTTTTTTTTTTTGAAGAAAATGCAAGTAGCGAGTTATCGTTAAAAGATAGGTATAAGCCATAGTGGATTTTTTTGTAGATTTATAAATGGTGAATATCCTACTGTGTATTGTTTGGATTTATTTCTAAGAAAGTAGGCAGTTTTTTCGATTAAAACTCCCAGGTAGCTTGATTTTCCGACACTTCCAACAATTATTGTTACAGTTCAACCAATTTACACAAATCCTTGATAAATTATATACCAAAACCTTCCTCAAGAGTCACTCTAATTATCAGTAGGAATATTTGTTCAGTAGTTTTAGAGTTTATTGCAAATAAATAGGCTAATCTGACAGAGAAGTTTGTTTTGTCCTATGTAAGGATATACAAGTCATTCTTTTCAAGGTATCATTCAGTTCTTTCTCTAAAAGTAATTTAAAAGAACAGTTTCGTTATATGTGGTCGGTACGCATTTAGACCGAGACACGTATATGGACCATAAAGTCATTTTAATCGCCCATTAGTATGCTGCGGGAGGTCGTCAATTAAACTCGTGTCGATATCTGGGCTAATTTAAACCGTACATGGAATGGGTATTTGCTAGACTTCAGAATGTAAACTATTAAAATTTACCTGTTTTGCTTAACGTACTATGAACTACATACGAACTAGACGGCCTTGCTGGTGCAATGGTTCAGATGCAATACTTATATAGGTCCTAGATTCGTTTTCTCGTAAAACAATACAATATAATGTCTTTATTTAGGCTACAGGCTCGTTTGTGTTAGTAAATACACCACTCATAACAACGTTAGAAACATTAATAATGTATTCATAATCTAACCTAAATTTAACTATAATAATATAAAAAAAACTATTCCTATACTAACAATCTCCCACCTTACTATCCAGCCCAAACTGCAACCTGAGGAATTGGTGGTAGAGTGGCAAATCCATCTTTCCCATTAACATCCATTTTCCCATAAACTTGATAACTAGGAAGCCAGTCGTTTTCTTTGCAGGGCAAGGAAGTCATCCAAATCTGGATAAACCTACCATCATACGGAACGCTTTAATATATTGAACCCTAAAAGTATCCAGTGTAAATACTTTTGGGTGTAATTACTCCAAAGGGTCCCCGTATAGAAGGTCTAGTAATACGCTTTAAAAAGCGTACTTTAACCTCCTTACTAAACCGGGAAAATCTTCGGACCATCAAATTACACCGAACTGCTAGTGCTTTCCCCATTTGTGCCTGATCCTTAAGGTCCTCCGAAAATGTCCCATATATTTGAATGTGACCTTCTTAAGCGTGGCCCCATTTATGGTAACATGGGGCTCATATTGGACATGATTGCGAGGGACCTTAAAGACCAGGTAATCACATTTTTCCACGTTATATCGTAGCCCATGTCTAGAAACTGCCTCATTGGTCTAGTGGTTAGCATGTACGACTACAGACATGAGATCCTTTCTTTCGGTTTTCGGGTTCGAGTCCCATTCAAAAATCGATATTGACTTTTTTATTAAGTTGGTGGTGTGATCCACCCCCGTGCATAGGAGAGCACGTTAAGCCGTCGGTCCTACGCCCGATCTCTCTCCAGTCGTGTCGGATTTCCATCACATCAGACTATAAGAGTGAAGGAATAGAGAGTGCACTGGTGTACTATGCCTGCCAATCCGCAGTGGAGCAGCGTGGGGGGTCTATGCTCTAAAAACCCTCTCTCAAATGTTGAGAAGGCCTGTGCCCAGCAGTGGGGCGTTACTGGGCTGCTACTTACCTTTTACCTTACCATGTCAAGCTGCATATTCCTCACATAATTTCAGCAATTCTCTGATAAAACCTACTGTGGCTTAGGTTGTTTATACAAATGCCATCTACCCAACAATATCAATACAATGTATGGTAGGTAGGATATTCTCCATTTACATATCTGCAAATAAGTCAAATATGGTTTATGTCTATCTTTTATAAATAACTTGCACTATCCATATTCTTCTAAGAAAATCTTCTGTTAATGCGGTAATTCAAAGTTATTAATAAAACGAATAAAGTATAAGCAATTCATGCACATTAATATTTTCTTTTACTCTTTAACATTTCAATGTATATTTAGAAGTTATCAGAAAAATAATATTCGAAAGTAAAAAAGTGAAAAAACAATCCATTCGGGAGCTTTTATCAAAAACGCTGCCAAATTTCTTAGAAATATAAACAATGGATAATAAGACATTCCTCTTTTATAGATCTAAAAAAAGTCCATAACTATTTGTATCTATCTTTGAAGTATAAATCACTACACTCATTCTATCTTCTAAAAATGTTATCACTTACAATGCGATGATCCCATGTTATTTAGACAAAAACAGTATTTATCCCAATATATTTATGTATGGCAATTACATTAAAAAGATAAAGTTTGATAGAAATTGCTGCCTTATCCTTTGACGAGACAACAAAATAATACACATAAGCCTCTTTTAATAAATACAAAAACAAGGCGTCTTAAAAGTTTGATATTTCATTAATTGATTTCTGAGTAAACTATACAAGTAACGTTTAAAAGAGACCAAGAAATAAGTTGAAAACTGCTGTATAAATTGGATAATGGCGTCTTAATATTATACTGAGTATTTGTGCGATGCGCGTGCGCAACCCGAAAAAACACACGCTCGTCCTGATCCAACCAGTTTGGCTTTCGCAGAAGCGCTCGTGGAAAAAAGCACTTGCCATTTAGCGGGAATGTCGTCAAGGATTTCAACTTGCGAGCGTATTTTACTGAAACTGACATTTTAAATATAAAAACCAATTAATCATACGATGAAAATAAGGTACTTTAATCTATTTACTAAATAAAAAGGAATAGGCTTTTTTAGACGTCTCGAAATGTCTTTTTTTTGCGCTGGGAAATGTTTTTAGGCACTTACCCCGAGCTGAATGTGTCAGGAGCGACTCAGAGAGGGAGGAGACCTCTACCACTAATTAAAACCCAGTGGAACCCTCTTCATCCGTAAGTGAGACAACAGAGGTTCAGCTTTCACATTCTTCCCTGGTATCCCAGATGAGTCCGACTGAGGATTCATGGAGGTGGGGGCAGGTGCGTAAACAAGAGCCGCCTGGTATTCTCTATATCTCAGATGTGAAATATCGAAATTATTTAGGAAAGGCTCACGTTACGGTAACTGTAGTAAACAAAACGCTTTTCACTATAGGTAGATGCAAAGAGAGGCGACGTAGCGACGCTTCGCCATGGCATATATCGGTCTCACGTGCTGCTATAGATGTATCACATAAAAAGTATAACAATACTTTTTCAAACTACTGTTCTTAAAACAACTATGTTTGTGAAACTTTTTTATTTGTCCCAATATACAAGGAATGCTACACGCCATATTAATCTTGGCTTCTATGACAAGCAGCTTAGTTTACCCTGATTTAAGACCGTATTTAATGCGACACGCGATAGTTGGACGAAAAAATTAGAGCCCATAAGAAAGTTTTACTTTTAAAAAACATTTACCACAAAACACAAAAGTTAGCACAACATTTTTCACATATTTCTACGGGATTGGGAACTGAGTGGGTGACACCGTGGGGAACAGATAACAAAAATAAATTGTTAATAAGTCAAATAGAATTCTTTTTTTTTTTATTGCTGACAGATTAGCGCTTGACTGTGATCTCACCTGATGGTAAGTGATGATACAGTCTAAGATGGAAGCGCGCTAATCTGTTAAGAGGCGATATACCCCTTACGGTTTCTACACAGCATCGTACCGGAACACAAATCTCTTTGTTTGGCGGTACGTTTTTGCTGGTAGGGTGGTAACTAGCCACGGCCGAAGCCTCCCACCAGTCCAGACTCAGACAAATTAGAAAATACAATTTCCTAAATTCGTCCTACCGGGGATCGAACCCGGGACCTCCGCTAGCAAAGCGAATACTCGCACTACTGCGCCAGCGAGGCCGTCGAATTCTGTAGGGTTATATTCTCTTGACAGCCTCACAATAAAAAATACCTACAAAGTTTTAATGTAGAGACATTTCGTCGTATTCCATATGGAACTACGCAGGTAACGTCGCGGGAACAGGTGAATATATGCAGATTATTGTCTAATGCTTATGGATTAAATACTATGCTGACTGAATTTAACAAAAGCCTTAAGACAATCTCTGATCATCAGACGACGTTATAGTGACACAAATATAAAAAGCAATATCCTAGTCCTAGGTATAATTTCCCAGTGTTAATGGTAAATTTTGTTGAAGCCAAGACACACTTTATCATGGTTTATCATAAAGTAATTGTTCTGGCTACTTGCTTAAGTATCCAACAAGATAAGAGCAGCTGGAAACCAGTCTGAGTACGTCATTACAACTGCACGTCTCACACATGTCAAAAGTTTTGTATCTCAAACTCAGTAGTAGTCTAACGACTCCATATCACTACTTTGGAAAATAGTGACACTATTCTACATAGTTAATTTCCAGGAGAACCCTTGATGAGATCGAGGAAGCTTATATTATATGTAGGTATGTTTGTAACGTTTTCACAAAAAAACTGTTGGACCGATTACAAAAATGTTTTCACCATTAGAAAGCTGCACTTTCACTGAGCGACATAGGCTATATTACATTTCCAAAAAAAATAAGGATCCCTAATAAAAATGTATTAATGTAACCGGTGAAACCGCAAGGTAGTTAGTCATGGATATGTTTTTTCCCTATTTTAGTAGCATAAATAAGGTTTTTATATCTCAAAATCGATGCAAAAGGAGTATCAGCGATATGAGCCTAATAGGCGTCTGTATTTTTAAAGAATTAAAACATATATGAGGTGTACGTTATAAATAAAAAAGTGTGTGTGTACTTATGTACACGCGTTAGAAGATATACGTAACATAATCTTATCAAAAAAAACTAAAATGTGGACTTTTTGTGACGGTCTGCGCTTGCATCGTAAAAATTTACTAATATCACTTTTGCCTAACGCCAAAAGAAGTATAACTTCAAAATGAGCCGCCCCCAAAATAACCTACCTAACCTATAATTGCGTATTCTTTTTTAAAGTTCTCCTAATTAATTATTATTATTATTATATATTATTATTATATTTGGAGTCGGCGTCATCCACAGTAGGTGTGTCCCGCGTGTTCACTTGGCACTTCTCACATGTAACTATATTATCCAGCTCGTTGATATTGTCATTGGTCATCAAATTGCATTCATCGTTGACAGGCCAAATCGTCGGGATTGGCAACGGAATCTCTTCCCGAGATTCTTACCACATCCCTTACCCTGCCGTTACCATAATCACTCCCAGGGCTTGGAATAGCAGTGTTTCCGAGGACGGAGAACCTTTAAAGTAAGGTAAGTAGCAGCCCATTAACGTCCCACTGCTGGGTACAGGCCTCCTCGCGCGCATGGGAGAGGGTTTTAGAGCGTAGACCCACCACGTTGCTCCACTGCGTATTGGCAGGCATAGTACACAAGTGCACTCTCTATTCCTAAACTCTCATGGTCCGATGTGACGGGAATCCGACAGGACCGGAGAGAGATCAGGCGCAGGACCGACGGCTTAAAATGCTCTCCGAGGCACGGGGGTGGAGCACACCGCCAACTTCCCAACTTCGGGCAAATATTGAGAAAATCTTAAATAGAAAACTCAATATTGATTTTTGAATTGGCCCGACCCGGGACTCGAACCCGGGACTTCATGTCTGTAGTCACACANGACCGGAAAGAGATCATGCGCAGGACCGACGGCTTAAAGTGCTCTCCGAGGCACGGGTTGGAGCACACCGCCGACTTCCCAACTTCGGGCAAATATTGAGAAAATCTTAAACAGAAAACTCAATATTGATTTTTGAATTGGCCCGACCCGGGACTCGAACCTGGGACTTCATGTCTGTAGTCACACACGCTAAACACTAGACCAATGAGGCAGTTGGAGAACCTTTACTGTATTGTTATTTTTAGTTGTTAGGCTAGTATTCACTTCGATGACAGTGCTGAACACATCACACTGATAACTTTACTATTCGTCTTAATTTACCCCCTTTAGTTGGTCGTTAGAATCTCATCAGTAGCAGCAGGCTGTTCCACAAGCAGGTGAGGTTATCAAGTACGAAAGCGGATTGGAACTAGCTTCATATTTTCACTTCTTAATAACTTGGCACGATAACCTGGTAAATGGAGTTATTTGTTACCGGAGCACAATTTTTTGCTTGGTTGCACGACTGTGCTGGTAGGGTGGCAACTAGCCAAAGCTGAAACCTCCCACCAGTCCCACCAAAATGAAATTTATTAAATTTACCAAGTGGGAATCAAAGGGCCTCTGATAAAGGCTGTCAAATTCCTATTTTATTAACTTATAATATATACACTATAAGGTAATAAATCAGATAGTAAATCCATCAAAGGTCTTGATGAAAGTAGGAAATCAAGCGATGATTGATGCGAGATTAGAGATCGCTGATAGGACGGTAGCAAAAACTAGACCTATTAACGTCTTAAGTGAGTCATTATTTATTTATTAAGTAGAAATGAAACAGCCATTAATGAGGTATCATAGCAAAAAGGAATTCGGTTTCGCTGTCCTTTTGGCCTTTTGAACCATTAAACGGATTTTTTTGCAGTTTTTAGCATTAAATAGAAAATATAAATGATTACTGTAGGTTATCCTTTAGAGATAAATATATATGGTGACAGACTTTTCTATAGATCTTTTTAAGCTATACATTTCCGTAATACATTAATTTGATCTATCTCGTAAACTTTATATCACGTTACAATTTTTTTTTAATTATTCGCGCTTTTTGTTCTATAATATACATGTATTATACATATAAATCTTCCTCTGGAATCACTCTATCTATTACTGATCTAAACTTTATTATAAACTTTTTGGATAGTTAAAAAGATTTAAAGGAACAGACAGCGGAATAGATTACATTACATACGTAAACGTACGAGGTTATAGCCTCCTGTTTCGTGACGATTCCACATAAAACTCCACCGTTATTAGAGAGAGAGAGAGAATATTCTTTATTGTACACGACAGACTATAAAATTGTAGGTAGGCGGCCTTATCGCTCACTAGCGATTTCTACCAGGCAACCTTAGAGCATAAGAATAATTACAAAAAACAAACAAGCGGGGCAGGTGGTGTCCAATCCAAACCTAAATTTCATGGATATAATAAATACTAATATATACATAATCTACCTCCTCTCAAATATAATACATACATATAAACAAATACATAAATGTAAACCTACATATACATAAAATACGGGTACATATATATAATAACCAATAATAATAACGATAAGATATAATAATAATACAAATTGACAAATTAAATTGTCGTCAATTAAAGTGACTGAGAAAGGTAATAGTGTCTAACTGGTTTTTTGAAGATTTCCAGCGACTTAGCTTGCCTGATCTTTAGAGGAAGCTCATTTTATGCCTATAACTGCGAAAGGTTGACCACAGAACGTTGTTTTATGACCAATAATGTTAAGTTTGAGACTATGTGATGGTCTTAAGCAACTCCTGACCACATCACAAATAGAAAAAAATCTTTGAGATAACTATGCGCCTTATTAGGAAGCTTAGGATCACACAGCGGGCAATGGAACGAGCTATGTTAGGAGTATCTTTTCGGGATCAAATCCGAAACGAAGAGATTCGCAGAAGAACAAGAGTTACCGATGTAGCTCGATGAGTCGCCGAGCTGAAGTGGCGATGGGCAGGGCACATAGCTAGGCGAACCGATACCGATACCGATACAGGACTGAATAACACACAGTACATAAAGGAGACGATATGTAAATTCCGGCGAAATCGTATAGGCAGCCACTTGAGCTTTGTTCGAAATTCTGAGACATGGTCATATTTGCGTAGTCCAAATATGAACCGAATTGAGTGATTTTGTAGTTGCTCAAGCTTGTTAAATTGGTCCTCGGTCAGATTAGGAAAGGAGTAAAGACTGTGCAATCATAATTTTGATGGGAATCGTAAAAAATGAACGCAGACGGTGAAGAGAACTCATAGCGGATAGCATAGAATGTCTTTTTACTTAATTCTCCCACCTGTTGTGTCAAAGACAAGGTGTTATCAAAATATATACCCAAATTTTTAACTGTTTCACTGTACGGTATAGTCATACCATCCAATAAAATCAGTGGAAGAGTTTGCCAGTCCCCTCTTGTTATTAGCGACATAATAATAATAATATAGAGCTCGCCCTGATGTACGGTCTTCTTGATGAGAGACTGCCGTATTATAGGTACCAGCCGGTGCCAGTACTCGAACGCGACAGTGTCCGACTCTATTGGGACCGGTCCATTATCACGGACAGGACCATACTGGCCAACAAGCCTGATATCGTGATAATGGACCGGGCACAGTCTCGGGTGTTTTTAGTGGATATCACGATCCCGTATGACGAGAATCTCGTGCGAGCTGAGACAGAGAAAAAACGTAAATATCTGGATCTGGCGCACGAGATTACCGCCATGTGGGGAGTGGGATCCACTGAAACCATCCCAATCGTAATATCTGCGAATGGTCTGATCCCAGTCAGTCTCGCTCACCATCTGAGACGACTGGGGTTCCGTGGCAGTTCGCTCGCAGCAAGGATGCAAAAGGCGGTGTTGCTGGACTCGGCTAGGATAGTCCGGCGGTTTCTCAGCCTGTAGCCCTGACCCCCGGCCGTTTGGTCTCCCTGCCGGGGTGTATCCTCCGCCCGTTAATTTGTATTTATGTAATTGTTTAAGTAGATATATGTATTATTTCATATTTATGTATACAAGTAATTATTATAAATTTATTTATATTTAATAATAAATATATATAGTCTTTGGTCAACGGGCGTGAGTGCAAAAGTAGTATAATAATAGCCTTTTATTCAAACACTAAAACCATTTTTTTTTAATATGCAAGGCGAACATAATATTTTGCTACGTGTCTGTTTGCCCAATCTTGGCAAAGGCCTCTTCCAACTTCTTCCAATTATGTCCATCCCTTGCTAGTCTTGACCACTTTCCCCCATCCACTACTTTCAGATCGTCTTCCCATCTAAGAAAAATAGATATTAGCGACATAAATGAGTTTAATTTTATAAGGATACGTTGATATAGATTTAAGAGATCACTATAAGAATCCACGGTCATAAATGGCTTCAGTATTACCGTTTATGGCGCAACAAACATATGGCGTTAATGGACGCAGCTTAACACAGAATGTTGTTAATTGCTTTAATATAATTCACAACAATTATCTTTATACGCTCTCATTTCATGCATTATAATTGGTTGTAGGTTTTTTAAATATTTTATTAGCTACAATGTTATTATATTCAAATCGTGTGAAGTTTTTATGGCGGGTTATAATAAAAACAAAAACGGACCTAATGAGGATTAATTAACAAGCAATTAATTTGAAATTGTTATTTATTACAAAAAATTATGCTGGTGAATAAGTGGCGAGAATAAAACATAATTCATTTAATTTATCGCATTGGACGTTACAACTTATTAGAAGATAGAATGCTTATAATGAGCTATCCTTTAAAGATACATATACGTTGTAATAAACTTTTTTTTAGATATATAAAACAGGAATATCCCACTATAAATTGTTTTGTTATATCTCTAAAAGAACACTCAACGTTTTCATTTATATCTCTGCGACTTGATTTCTTCGGACATTTTCAACAAATTATGTTATATTTCGAGTAACTTATTCCGTATCTTGACAAATTATACACCTAAACCTTCCTTATGAATCATTCTATATATTAGTTAAAACTACATGAAAATCTATTCAGTAGTTTTAGAGTTATTCGCGAACAATCAGAGATACTTTGATTTTATAAGTAAGGATAATTATCGCTTCTTTGTATGATAGTTAATTGTATTTTTGTTGGCTTGATAAATAATAAATTGAGTCGCTTTAGAGACGATTATTAATGTAACCCCACATGGACGATCATTGATAATATCGCACCATATATAGATTATACCTATACGATACGTTTATGGAAGATTACAGCATAACACGTCAACATACGTTTACTATATTATACTTATATAAAGCTACGCTTCCACTGAGAGCTGGAATAGCCCAGTACTCATGTGGATTCTTCTTGAAAGTCACCACTCTACCAGCAAAGACTACGATCTACGATACTGTATAGAAACCATAAGTAAATTACCTCTAACTAAGTTAGTGAGCTTCCATTTAAGACGGTATCATCACTGACCATCAAGTGAGTTCACAGCCAAGTGTTAACTTGTCAACAATCAAAACTATTACATACATTTCAAAGATTTGTAACGTCGTAACATAAATATTATCGTGGTTTTATATCGCAAATTCTGGCTAAACCTTGACAGATAAATCAAATTAATGTTCTAAGGAATTGTTTATCTTAAAAAGATCGATAAAAAAACCCAGATAACATATAGTTATCTCTAAAAGATAACCAACAGTAACCATTTCTATCTCCTACACATTCCAAAAACATGTATTTATTTACCAGGCGATTTTTACAATACAATACCATTTTTATCGAAGTAATTACATAATATACATTGTAAATTTCATGTAGATAAAAATTGATCTTGCTACTGTTTCATTAAAATGGATATCTTAGAAGATATCAGCGATTTAAAAGCGGTGCCGCAAAGATATATAAGTATTTAAGTGTACGCAGACGCAGTTACGCATCTCAATTAATCTTAATTGATATTATAAACAGATGAGATTTATGTTTTTGTATGTAGGTATGTATGTTTGTAACTTTTTTATACAAAAACTACTGGATCGATTTCGTAAATTTTTTCACCATTAGAAAGCTACATTTTCACTGAGTGACGCAGGCTCATATTACTTTCTAAAATATATAGGGATCCCTAATAAAAATGCATTAATGTAAGCCAAGGTGTGAAAAAATTGGTCACATAAAATCTCTCATCGATTGCGCTGCGAAAACTATTAAAGATAGAACAAAAAAATGGTTTGCAATATTATAGAACGCATTAATATCTACAAAAAAATCCGCGATGCTATATATCTAACTACTGTAGTTATGCCACTATAACTACTTTTTTGCACTTTAAAAGTTAATAAAAGTGCCGGCAATAATCAAACTATAATATTCATACCTCTGTACTAACCTTTATCCTATTTAATGATATTTTATTAAAAACCGTTTCAATACCTGTAAAATACTATTTAAATGATTAAAATCGGACATTCCATTCAAAAGAATTAACGAATTTAAAAATGTCAATCTATTTTCTTTAGATTGATGTTAATGTATCCCGAGTCGAACTGCAGAGTGTCAAATGTTGTGTATAGGGGATAATAAAGTATTAAAAATAAATCCTTTCTTTAATATTATGGAAGAAAGTCTTGCAATTTGAATATAATAATGAAGCTTAAAATTACTGGACCGATTTAAATAAACCTTTCAATACCTGTAGAGTATTTTTTAATTCACTAATGATGGATATTTCACGTAAATAATGTTATGAATTTAAATTGTATTTCTTAGATATATATTCCTTGTAAAGTAAAATCTGTATATTGATTAGATTATAAATGTATGTGTATATCTAATAACCTGAAAGGAAGTGATTAAAAACTAAGTGAATTAAACTTTTATATTAACGAAAATCAGTCTATAGTCCGAATTAGTACATTCCACTGCCAAGAGTGAATTATAAAAGAATGCTTATTCAGAAAATGTTTTGTCGTGATTTTTTTGAAATATGTATAATTTTTTAATAGTGTAACACAAGCGGTGGACGTTAACCTTAATTCCTTGACGATACCTAATGTTTGATTACATGAGTCACCGCGCCTCCGCCTGGTAGATACACATTACGCAAACACTAGAAAGAAGATAGGGTTGCGCATCACCATCAATACAAATTAAACATTATTACACACTATTTATTAAAAAAATACATTTGATGTATGACTGTGTTGATTATTCTTAGATTAGCGAAATAATGTATATGTCTTTAATCCAAATATCCTTGAAAAATCACATCTAAATGATACGAATGTTGTCATAAAAGTTATTTCAATAAAAGTCGTTTAAACTCAAGACGGGTTGGGCTGATTCGACTAATCTTAGTTTCGAATTATTTATCTAATGCCAAGGAAGATTTGACAGACGAATATATTTGAAAAAAAAATCCAGGAATCCACTAAAAACAACAATTTCTCTTTCCCTTAGAAACTATTCTTGAAGTTTAGAGACATATTTCAATCCTGATCATCAATTTTTCTGTATACTTCATTGCTAGAGGTCATTGCTTCCTTCTCTCTGTGCTTTAGAGATGTTAGACTCACCACTGTTGTTATACTTTTTAATAATAGGTGATTGCTCTCTTGGTCTTTTGTCTTCGACTCCTTTAACTACAAACAGTTTCGTCAGGTCATTAGTATTACGTAATAACTATTACCAGAAAGCGTAATTCAATAACAAACGTTTATTCAGTAATTCCCCTGAATAGAGTATCTGGGATTAAAGATCTTGGTGTTTATTTTGATGAATAGTTGAACTAAAAAACATTAGTTCTAAAGGGTATCGCGTGCTTCGTTTTATTTTGCGATCAGCCAAAGATTAAAAAAAAATTACAACACTTCTTTTTCTGTTTAACGCTTTTGTCAGATCTATTTTAGAATACTCATCTACGGTTTGGGATCCTCAGTATTTGTGGCATAAAAAGCAAATCGGCATACAAAAAAAAATTAAAATATAAATGTGATTTATTTAGTAGGCCAATTCCTAGTAATATTCTGTCACTTAAGAATCGTCAAACGGAGAGAGATTTAATGTTTTTATACAAAATCCTGAATAATAAGACTGATTCACCTTACCTCCTAAGGAATATCTCTTTCATATGTCCTTGACTGTGTACGTGTATCAAAAAAAAATAAAAATTAGTGTTCCTTTTTGTAATACTAATTATGCTTAAAACTCGTTTATTATGTGTTCTTGTGAAGTGTTCAATAATCTAAGTGATATAGACATGTTTAATGATGGAAAGTCCACAGTCAAGAGAAATATTACATCTTACCTGTTAAGTAAAAAGTAATAAAAGAAAAAAATGTTGAGATAAGTGCGCAATAACGCTATGTTTTACCTATTAGTGGAAACTTCACTGATATATGTGTTAGTTTTAAGTGAAAACCTATGTTAGTGTATAAGTAAATTGTTTGTTTCCCAAATAAAAATAAATATATTAGGCTGTCTTCGTGCGATATGACCAAAATAGTAAAATACTCGTTGGTATAAGGCGATGGATTACTTTGCCGTATGTATTTGTATGTGGAACCGTTTGAACGACCTCGACTATTACTAGTTTTTCGTTGGAAATTTATGTTTAAGTTATAATTTATACCTAGTTTTAATTGCTATTACCTAACCTGTTGTAATTTTGTAGCACTGTAACTTTGTAGCATATACCAACGACTTTTCTTTCACCTTTGGATGGTAGATAAAGCTTTAAACGCGTCTTTTGCATGTTGTGCAATAAAGTTTACAAACAAAAATAAATACATTTTAGACATATTGCAATTATTCAAAATATATTGTTTAGCAGAGTGACAACCCTACGCGTGACATACCTGCTCGACGCCGGCGGCTATTGTATTATGTATCAGGCCAAGGGGCAACTGTTTTCCATTGCCTACCGCAGGATTTTTAAATAAACATGAATTATACCCGCGTTGTTTTGTTCTATACCTTACAACAAAATAGAGTTTTTCTATTGGCACACCGTGAGTACATGAACTCACATATGTAAAACTTATTTATTGTGTTTCTATTAGTGTGTAAACTTTAATTGCTAGCAAATTGTTATCAATTGCATTATATAACCTCGTGTCACTTGTTAAACTTATAGCAAGATGGTTATTGATACGAAATTTGATATTATATTACTTATAATCTTGTAATATCTGCTCCTATACAAACTTATTATATTTTCCTCTTTATAACATTAGCTATCTTTCAGCAAGTATCGTCTTCAATCCATTGTAGCCAAGCCCTGAAAAGTATAGTTAGAAAGATACAATATAATGGCCATATTTATACAAAAAGACTTACAAAATGGGTAATTGCAAGAGAATGTATCTCATATCAAGTCCTTCCTTCAATTCTTTTACGCGACTGTTTAATAATGTAAAATCATCCAAGATTATATCATTGAACCCATGTAAAGTAAGGTTAGTAGCAGCCCATTAACGTTCCACTGCTGGGCAAAGGCCTAGGAGATCATGCATAGGAGAGAGGGATTTTAGATCATAAACACACCACGCTGCTCCACTGCGGATTGGCAGGCATAGTACACAAGAGTATTCTCTATTCCTTCACTCTCATAGTCCGAAGTGACGGGAATCCGACACGACCGGGGAGACATCAGGCGCAGGACCGACGGCTTAACGTGCTCTCCGAGGCACGGGAGTGGATCACACTGCCATCTTTCCAACTTCGGGCAAATATTGAGAAAATCTTAATAGAAAACTCAATATTGATTTTGAACTGGCCTCGAACCCAAGACCTCATGTCTGTAGTCGAACATGCTAACCAATAGACCAATGAGGCAGTTGAACCGATGTAGGCTGTCTAAAGGGGTTTAAAAGATCACAAAAACAATTAAAGTACATTACAAGACGGTATATTTAGGATACTCGAACGTAATTTAGAGATTTTATTTGCATTTCATATGCTAGTATTGCTTTGGCGGTGGACATTGAAACTATCTATCAATCAATATATCAATTAGGTGCTCGTCTTTCTTTAAGAGAGAAAAATTAAAGAAGCACGATCGAAATACACAATTTTAATACAAGAAATACGAACAAAATTGTAATGCCATATTTTAGGGTGCAATCAGTTTTGTATTTCCCTTCACATATTTTTAAGAAATATGTTAAAAATATTATAACGTTGAAGATTATTTAAGGGATAAAAATGTTTGGACTTGATTCCATTTGCACGCCGAAACAAAATATTGTAACTTACAATCCTATATTTAAAAGAGCAACCGAGTTTTATGCCGGTTTCTTCTCAGCAGAATCCATGCTCCGAACTTACATCAATAGTGCCTTCTGAGCCTAATTTAATAAAGAATATTTTGAGATTGATTTGATTTGATCTATAACTTACATACCAAACAGGTAAAGGCTTGGATTATCTTACTTATACGTATCTAATGATTAAAAATAGTCATGTACTAAACCCGGTAAAACTAAATTCATGAGGTACGATACTGCAATGCAGCAAAAGGCATAGTTAGCATGTTCGACTACAGACATGAGGTCCTGAGTTCGAGTCCCTGGTCGGACCAATTCAAAAATTGATATTGAGGGTGCAATTAAGATTTTCTCAATATTTCCCCGAAGTTGGGAAGTTGGCGGTGTGATCCACCCCCGTGCTTCAGAGAGCACGTTAAGCTGTCGGTCCTGCGCCTGATCTCCCTGCGGTCGTGTCGGATTCCCGTTACATCGGACTATGAGAGTGAAGGAATAGAGAGTGCACTTTTGTACTATGCCTGCCAATCCGCAGTGGAGCAGCGTGGTGGGTCTATGCCCTAAAAAAACCCTCGCTCGTATGAGTGAGGAAGCCTGTGCCCAGCAATGGGACGTAAATCGGCTGGTACTTACTTTTGCCTGATATAATCTCTTCGGTAATCGAATCAAGAACTTCTGCATCTTAGCTAGTACTCGTATCTTTAAAATAACGAGGTTGTCACAATGTATCTGTCCTCATTAGGACTTATTTATTAAAATAACGACACACACCAGCGTAGGACTAAAAAGGCTTCATTCACAGATCTACTCGCTACTCTTTAAAAGGTGAAAATGACACATTATTGGACTTAAAACCAAAGAAGCTTATCTAGAACTAGACAAAAAGGCATTAATTAGTGTTCCTTTAAAGCCAAGAGAAGTAAACAGCGAGTATAAATTGTGTTTTAATGATTTTAATCGAGACCGCTTCTGTCGTACGCCGTCAATCACAACCAAATATGGCGGAGACCGTAAAATGAATTAAATCATTCGCCCGAAACACTTAAGATAATTAAAAATGAAGTTTTAAACGCGGTCTTTATTACCTTATAATCGTATGAAATGTTTTTGAAATGAAACTTCTCGTCATGCGTTTCATATTTATGAAACTTGAGAAAAAAAAAATTACAAAATACTTATAAATAAAAGGATTTTTTAAATAATATTTCATTACATAATTGAAGTCGGCGTACACTTTACCATGAAAAAATTACGACGAAATATTCATAGTGTTGTGATTAATAACGCATATTCTTTTATTCATAAGTATAACACAATTAATCATGATTTATACCCACATATTTATATTAAACATGAAACTCAATGCATTAATTCTTAATGCTCCAGCAATACACTTAATATCAAAACTACTGTCGTACTTTACGAACAAGCTCCGCCAGTCTACCAACGTCATCAATTCGCCGCTCAGCATAGTCAATAAAAAAACTAATATCATGACGTAAACATATTTTAACTTGTTATACATTCTATTAAGGCACTTAATCAAATATTTTACCACAGTATTTTATATTGTTTAGTTAAGGTCTTTCTACATCAACTTTATTGTACGAAGCAAATGGCGAACGTAGCTGAAAACTATAAGTCAAAAAGTTATTTCATTAAATTCGTTCTTTAAATAAACATCGAATCATAACAATAGATAGAAGTGAATTTGAAATTAAATTATGTTATAGAAATTAATAAAATATAAGTCTAAGAAGTTTCACTTCCTCTACTTGATATACATACAAGTACATACATAGCATCACGCCTAATTCCCATAGAGGTAGGCATAGACCACTTCCACTTGCCACGATCCTTTACATATATCCTTCGCTTCTTTTATTCTCATTAAGCCCTTTATACATGTTTGCCGGTCTAGAGTACTCTTGACCTGGCCCTTAAAATGTCCTGGATTTGGTCCAGGAACGTTCGCCTTGGTCTTCGCCTTCCAACTTTCGCATTCACTCTTGACTCATAAATCCTTTTTGTCACTCTCTGCGTTCCCAAACCATCTAAACACACCTTTCTCAATTTTAGACACTACATCTTCGTCTATACCACAACGTTCTCTTATCACACTATTTCATACTTTGTCACTCAGTTTTAATCCACTCATATTTCTCAACGCTCTCATCTCTACCGCATTTATTTTGCTTATGTGATTCTTCTGCCATACTCAACTCTCACTACCAATAAGTGTTGGCACCAACACTCCTGCATGCACAGCCAGTCTGGCCCTTTAAGAAACCATCTGGCTATTCATAAAGGAGTACAGAGCACCATTTACCATATTCCCCGCATTCACTCTCCTTTCAATAACACTTTCATATGTTCCATCTTTTATAAATTTAGAACCCAAGTACAAATTCTTTCACCTCTTCCATTTGTTCTCCATCTATCAAAATATTGCCATTCATTATAGATTCATCTCTTTCAAAACGTATAACTTTCGTTTTGTTTTCATTCACTTTCATTTCTTTCCTTTTCAAAGCTTCATTCATAATATTTACCATCTCCTGTAGCTCATTAGCAGAGGATGCAATTATTACTTCATCATCAACACGCACACTTTTAATATAAATCTTTCTTTCTTCCTAGAATCATTCGATAGATAAATTCTATATACAGAGAAAACGGATAAATTACGATTGATATTGAACTAAGAGATATCTAATTTTTAGAATTTGCCACTAGTTATGCCAAAGAATCTTATTTCCTTGTACAAACTAGTTGTTGTCCATGAATTGGTCTCTGTAGGATTACTGCTATTATTTATTTGCGAATACTTTAAGGGGAACTCATAAAATTCTATTTAACCATCATTACTTTGTCGCTTATTTAAGGCTTATATGTAAACTGATATTATAAACAGGAAACATTTGTGTTTTTGTATGTTTGTAACGTTTTCACACAAAAACTACTGGACCGAATTTAAAATCTTTTTCACCATTAGAAAGCTGAATTTTCAATGAGAGACATAGGCTATATTTCTTTCTCAAAAAAATAGAGATCCTTAATAAAAATGCATTAATGTAACCCAAGGTGACAAACCATCGGTTATTGCGTGCGCTGCGTAATAAACTATTGAAGATAGAACAAAAAAATATTCTACAATATTATAGAACGTATTAATATCTATAAAAAGTCAATAATACCATATGTCCAGCTACTGTAGTTACGCTACTATAACTACTTTTTCGCATTTTGAAAGTTAATAAAAGCGCCGACAATAATCAAACCATATTATTCATACCACTGTATTAAATCTTATCATATTAAATATTTATTAAAGACCGTTTCAATATCTGTTAAATACTTTTTAAACTATTAAAATCGGACATTCCATCAAAAGATATAACGAATTTAAAAATGTCAATTTAAGAAAAACATGAGTTCGGTATTTACCCGGGTGAAACCGCGGGGCATTGCTAGTATAAACTAAAACTTTAATACACGAAAAGATCGTCATTTCAATTGCACTCACATCGTTATAACGACTCCCGTTTTACGAGGAAGTCATAACGAGAAGCAATAACATTTTACTTGTACAACACTAATTGTACATTAATGGCGTCCCTTTCTTTTTCTATATAACGTTTATAACTTAAAACATTGTCTGTTTATGTTGTTGGACTCATTTAGATATTTATTTAACTTTTATTTAACTAAACTGGTAACCTGGATGTCAATTTACGATACTAGTAAAGCTATACAGTGTTATTGCATTTATAAGGAACGTTTTACGATTTATGGATGTATGCTCTAAAAACTCCTCTCCTGCGAGTGAGGAGGCCAATGCCCAGCTGTGAGACACCAATAAGTTGCTATATACTCACTCTACTCAATATTTACCCTCTTAATAATATTACTTCCTTACCTATTATAAAACAAAGTCAATCGCATCGCGCTGTTTGTCTTTTCACAATAAACTCAAAAATTCCAGAACAGATTTTAATGCTGTTTACACTTATAGATAGAGAAATTCTTGAGGAACATGTATGTATATAATATGTTAAAGTTTTGTGTTAATTGTTTTAAATATAACGATAATTGCTGGAAAAGTTATACAAGGGGCTTCTATCAGAAACGCTGCGTAATGCCTAAGAGATATATCAAAAAAAATGTTTAGAAAATGCTTATTAATACTACTAGACTTATAAAAACTCCTAGATAGTATATTTATCTATCTTTTAAAGACAACTGACTATATCCATTTGATCGTCAATAAATGGTCCAGTGTAGTGCGGTAATTGGAAAGTTATACAGATGGATAGATAGATAGATAGAATACTCTTTATTGTACACCACAAACATGAAACAAGTAACACAGAAACAAACTTAATAAATAGTACAAATTAGGCGACCTTATCGCTTATTAGCGATTTCTTCCAGACAACCTTAGGGTTTGGAGATTATACATACTAAACATAATAATCTAATAATATTAAATAAATAAGACGTAGAACAAATAGATATCATCGTCATTAAGTACCTAAAGAGAGGTAATGATTCTGTATGAATCCTAAAAACCCTGTCTTCTATGAATAAGGAGACCGAATCCCATAAGTGGGATGTTAATGAGCTGCAACTTAACTAACCTTTTACTTTAGTAACTTCGTATTTCATAATAATAATAATAATAACTTTATTTATTTGGGCATAAAAAAAGAATGGTACATAATTAGAATACCCTGGACCCCTAAACTAGGTAAGCCCGTGACTTAGGGGTCAGTGTCTTCCCAATTTTATGGTATATTATACGCCTAACCTATTTATATAATACAAAATGAAAACTAAACTTAAAATTATTCCATAATAGTAAAAGTGTAAATGTTATATAAAATTTAAATCCTAATATTGGACGTATTAAATTTATACAATCATACGACAATTAAAGCTCTAGTACTCGTGAGAAGACGTGGTGATTCGCTAGTAATTATAAAAGATTCTTAGAATACGGCAGTTACAGTTATTAGTGTTGATATATCTCAAACGAAGGAATTCAGTAGTTGACTCACTCAATGATAATGCGGTTGAAAACAGTACATTATCTCTAAAGATAAAGAGAATTATTACGTTCGGTAATTACCGACTAAATTATAACAAACTCAATGTTTCGAGATAAAATTGTTATACCTACTAACTTAACATCATTTTATTTTATAAACGGCCTTGGCTCGCTTCGTTAGAAGTTCTATGTTGAATTTTAACCTATGCAAAGAACCGTCTAAGATTATATTATGAAGTACCATCAGATGTGATCACAATGGTAATAAAATTTATACAAATATTAAGCCGCTTTTTAATATTGAGAGTTTTACGGTATTAGATGTTAAACAGAAATATAGATACATACTTATCATTTACATATATCCTCTAAATAAGTTTTTGATGTGCTAGACTGAGGATAAAGGCATTTTACTCAAATGTTATGTAAATATAGTCATAATAAGTGTAACAAGTTATTACGAAGTTTGATATTCATTCGAGCACATCTGTCTGTTAATATTTACAGTTGCTTTATTTTTATTACAAAATATATATAATAGAACGGATAAAACACAGCTATATAAAACCATAGATAACAAAATATAAGCACCAAAAAGCTATATAAAACAAAATAGAAGTATATAAAGCTATAAATAACAAAGTACAAACCATAGATAACGAAATAGAAGTACATAAAAGGATAGATAATGAAATAGAAGTGCATAAAATCATTCATAATGAAATAGAAGTACATAAAACCGTAGATAACTAAATACAAGTCCTAACCCTATAAATAACAAAATACAGGTGCATAAAACCATAGATAACAAAATACAGGAACAGAAAACAATAGCAAAATAAATAGCTCACAAAAAATTTACTTCAATATACTTGATTATAAAAAAAATATGTAATGAAATTCTGAAAGGCAATAAATCAAAACTCCTTGAGCACTCATTAAACATAAAAAAAACTAAACAATAGTGAAGGACTATGCACATAATCATTACCAACATTAATGCTCTTTAATGACTTAATATGCTTTGAACAAGGTAATAAAAAAAAATCACTTTTTCTAGTTCATTTCAAAACAATTGTAATTGTCTAACCGTGGCGTTCGACAAAGAATGTGAACAATGCCCGGCTACTGGTCGTCGACAATGACTGCGCAACTTCTGGACAATAGAAAAACTTAAGTGCCTCAATGGAATCAACAGCAGTGCTACTGGAGTTAAGGATTTTTTATTACACAGTTTAAAGTATTATACCGTTGCACAAATTTAAAATAAACGCAGCAAAATTGTGACTAATAGGGTGTCTAGTTTGTAATTTATCAGAAGAACTAGTTCATAAATAAATAAATCATTAATTCTACCAATAAAGAAAGTGTTACGCAACTTCTGGACAATAGAGATATTTAGATGCTTTCATGAAATCAATAGCAGTGCCATTGGAGTTAAGGATTTTTTATTACACAGTTTAAAGTATTATACCGTTGCACAAATTTAAAATAAAAGCAATAAAATTGCCACAAATAGGGTGTATCGTTTGTATTTTATCTGAAGAGCTAGTTTTTGAATAAATAAATCATTAATTCAATCCACAGATAAAGTATTACGAAACTTCTGGTCAATAGATAAACTTAGTGCCACAATGAAATCAACAGCAGTGCTACTGGAGTTAAGTATCTTTAATTACACCTCTTGCATAAATTTAAAACAAAAACAGTAGAATTACGACAATTACAGCTTCTTGTTTGTAATTTTTCAGGAGAGCTTGTTTGTAATAAATAAATCGTTAATTCAGCCAAAAAAAAAGGGAGTATTACCTAACTTCTGGACAATAGAAAAACTTAAGTGCCGCAATGAAATCAACAGCAGTGCTACTGGAGTTAAGTATCTTTTATTACACCACTTAAAATATTACCATTGCATAAATTTAAAACAAAAACAGTAGAATTGTGATAATTCGAGCTTCTTGTTTGTAATTTTTCAGGAGAGCTTGTTTGTAATAAATAAATCATTAATTCAGCCAATAAAAAAAGAAAGTATTACCTAACTTCTGGACAATAGAAAAACTTAAGTGCCGCAATGAAATCAACAGCAGTGCTACTGGAGTTAAGTATCTTTTATTACACCACTTAAAATATTACCATTGCATAAATTTAAAACAAAAACAGTAGATTTGCGACAAATAGGACTTCCAGTTTAAAATATTTCAGGAGAGCTAGTTTTTAAATAAATTACCAGTACAAAAAGAACGTATCACGCAACTTGTGGAGAATAGAAAAACTTAGGTGCTCTACTGAAATTAACAGCAATGATACTAGTGGATGCAGATGAGTAGATATGTACCTACAATACCAAATTGCGTCTCCAGGTTTAGTTTTTTGAATAGCTTCCCAATGAATGCGATTTTAAAGACGTATTCACGTCTAAAAAAGGGCCAATAGAAAAGTAAAATAGCTTAAATACAGAACTTAGTATCTAACAGTTTATCCTATCCCTATATAATGTAAAATTTATATAATACTGACTAAATTGGTCCGCGTGAAATAGTACTTTGGCGTAAAATTTTCAATAATTTAAACTAATTATTTTACACATAAGACAAACACGTATTAATACTAACAGATCGAGTTACTTTCGCATTAATATTATTTGTAAGGATTGGTATTTTACACACTTGAGTGTATCAATGTCATATGAACAAGTTTCTAGCTGTATACCTAACGATGATACCATCCCTTATAACCCTTTTTTCGCATTAAAAAGTAGCCCATGTCCTTTGACAAAGCTCTAGACTGTGTCCAAAATTTCATAAAAATCAGTACTATAGTTTTAGCGTGAAAGCGCGACTGATAGAGTTACTTTCACATTTATAATATTAGTAAGAAGTAGAACGGATATGATGAATTTAGCTGATTTTTAGGCAAAACCCAATGATGACTTCATGGGCAGATTGAAAAAGGATTATGAGGTAATGTGTATGTATATGTGAGTAAGTGTCTGTTTTTATTTACTTAGCCATGTACAATTTACAACGGGCCACATTGTTTCCGTTAATGTAATCTATTTTGAATATACAATAGAAGGAGGTATGCTTAGACGGCTTGGGCACGCAGAGAGAATGAATGAAAGGCGACTGAGAAAAAGGATGTATGAATCAAGAGTGAATAGGAAAGTTGGAAGGGGAAAACCAAGGCGGACGTTCTGGACCAAATCCAGGACATTTTAAATAAGGGCCAAGTCAAGAGTACTCTAAACCGACAGACTTGTATGCAAAGTTTAATGAGAATGAAAGAAGGAAGCGCAGGAGATATGCAAGGACGTGGTCTCTGCCTACCTCTGTGGAAATGAGGCATGATGCTATGAATATACGTACAATATCCTTCAGCAGAAACAAACATCAAATAAAACTATCATTCTTTCGACTGAGGAGGCATGTTCTCAGCTGTGGGACTATAATGGGTTGTTACTTACCTTACCATTCTTATTTCAATTTGAAGGATTACTTAAATTATAAGTAACTTGGGAGTGAATTTTTTTATTCGCTGGGAAATGCTTTTATGCACTGGCCCCGACCGTATGTCAGGAGTGTGGGACTCGGCGAAGAAGAGGCCTCGCAATACACACTTAAACCTAGCGGAACCCTCTTCATCCATGAATGAAGCACCAGGGGTTCAACTTTCACATTCATCCCTGCTGTCCTGGATGAATCCGACTGAGGATTCTCAACGACGGAAGGACTTACGTTAACAGATGCTTCCTTGTAGCCCGCTTCCTCCGGCGGTGTGAGGAAGCATCCACTGCAATCTTTCTCTCTCGTTCGTGGGCCTCCTTCAGTGAGATGATCGTCTCACAGATGGGGACCACTCCCGCTCAGCATCTCTCACTAGAGAGCATCGCGCCTACAATACTTTCCAGTGAGAGGTCCGCGCCAATCAGCGCAACCAAGAGGTGACACCGAGGTCCCCAGGCTGCACAATCTGCCAAAGTATGCTGTGCCGAGTCGATGGCAGCACCACACTCATGGCAGGCCGGTGACTCCTAGCGACCAATTCTGTGCGGGAACTTTCAAAACATACGTGTCCGGTCAAATCCTGCACCAATCTGTAGGTGAGCGATCCGTGCTTCCTACTTTTTGAATTATTGAAATCGGATATTCCATTCAATTAAAATAAAAATACTAACTTGACGAGAGAGGGGCAGTGCGGGAGAAGGGGGTGCACCATTATGAACTAGGTACTTACGCAGTGGACGCAAGCGACATTGAATATTTCGAGTTTTTTAAATACATTTTTATGCTTCACTTAAAAAGTTCTATTCAGAGCTACTTAGTTTTAGTATTAGGAATCATACTTTTTCATAAAATTTGTTAATTCATGGTCGTTTTAATTATCATGCCTATAACTTAAATATCTGTACCTATTTATGTCTACCCGTGCGAAGCCGGAACGGGCCGCTAGTCGTTACATAAATTTAAAACAAATGTAGTAGATTTGCCACATATAGGCATTCCAGTTTGAAATTTTTCAGGAGAGCTAGTTTTTAAATAAATTAATCATATACTCATCCAATAGACAAAAATGGGATGTGCCTTAGTTGGAAGTGAATAATTTTTATATAAAATATGTGTTACAGTCCTTATTTTGCGTAATAATTAATTAATCCTAATAGATATGTAGCAACAACATCAAAGTGTATTCCCCGATTTTGTTGTACTAACTGACTAAATTGGTCCCTGTGATATTGTACTTTTAATTCTTATACAATATCATATATGCCATATATACGATTATATATTTACACACTTATATTCATTGATAGAAATATATCATGAAGAAATCTTTAATACTCTAAAGAATTTGATAATTATATCATGAGGTCAGTACATCGGACTATATTTCCTAGTCCTTGTTACACTTTTCCTCTAAAAAATTTAAAAAATCTATCTTCTTCTTAGCCGTTANAATGTCTTTCATCGCATGCGCTGTGAAGAGTATTAATGATAGGACAAAAAATGTTCGACGGTATTATAGAATATATCAATATGTACAAAAAACTTCGCAAGACCATATGTCAACTATTGTATACGTCACTATAACTATTTTTTATACTTAACAAATTGATAGAAATGCCGATCAAAATCAGACCGTGTTCTCCATACCATTTATAAATTTTTATCTAAATAAATAACTTAATATTCAAGACTGTCTCAATACCTGATGATTACTTTTTGAATTATTGAAATCGGATATTCTATTCAGAAGATATCATGAAATTAAAATAAAAATACATGCCGGCGGCGGCCGCCACGCAGCGCATCGAGAGAGGGGCAGTGCGGGAGAAGGGGGTGCACCATTATGAACTTGGTTACCTTATGCAGAGTACGCAAGTGACATTGAATATTTCGAGTTTTTGTAACACATTTTTATGCTTCACTTAAAAAGTTCTATTCAGAGCTACTAGGAATCACACTTTTTCATAATATTTGTCAATTCATTGTAGTTTTAATTATCATGCCTATAACTTAAATATCTGTACCTATTTATGTCTACCCGTGCGAAGCCGGAACGGGCCGCTAGTCGTTACATAAATTTAAAACAAAGGTAGTAGATTTGCCATATAGGCCTTCCAGTTTGAAATTTTTCAGGAGAGCTAGATTTTGAATAAATTAATCATATACTCATCCAATAGACAAAAATAAGATGTGGCTTAGTTGGACGTGAATAATTTTTATATAAAATATGTGTTACAGTCCTTATTTTGCGTAATAATTAATTTATCCTTTAACTATCCAGTGGTGTAATTGAGTTTCGGATGCAGGAGGTAGATATGTAGCAACAACATCAAACTGTATTCCCCGATTTTGCTATACTAACTGACTAAATTGGTCCCTGTGACATTGTACTTTTTATTCTTATACAATATCATATATGCCATATATACGATTATATATTTACACACCTATATACATTGATAGAAATATATCATGAAGAAATTTTTATTACTCTAAAGAATTTGATAATTATATCATGAGGTCAGTACATCGGACTATATTTCCTAGTCCTTGTTACACTTTTCCTCTCAAAAATTTAAAAAATCTATCTTCTTCTTAGCCGTTACTCTCATGACAGAGCGGTCGTGATCGTTATGAAGTAACGGAGTGGGCAGATGTTGTGCGCATGACGACGGCTCGCCATTTCTCCCTGCTCGAGGTCATCCTATTGCATTCTTTCAACGAACTTCCCAGAGCAGATTTGATCTGGCCAGTCCATCGAGTAGGTGACCTCCCACGCGGTCTGTTGCCTTCCACCTTTCCCTGAATGACGAGCCGTTCGATGGACTGATTGCCACGCCGAGAGACGTGTCCAAAGAAAGTCAGGATGCGAGATTGTACTACACAAAATAGACGCTGCTTGATGCCGAGTTCTTGAAGTATCGAGACGTTCGTACGAAAGTCGGTCCACGAAACCCCAAGCATCCTTCTCCAACACCACATTTGTAGAGCATCTATTTTCTGTCTTTCCACTTCCCGCAATGTCCACGTCTCAGCAGCGTATAAAAGTATGGGGAAGATCAGTGTCCTCACTAGTCTGGATTTCGTGGTCTTAGTGGTGTTTCGATTCCTCCATATTTTTTTCATCTTGTCCATAGCTGTTCTTGTAATCACCATCCGTCTTTTGACTTCGTCAAAAAATCAATACAGAGTTTAAAAGCCTTGCATGTATACTTTACAAATATGCAACCGTTGTATTGCATTTTCATTACTTTAATATATATATTTACACGACGTTTATTTTAAATTGGTGTCGAATTTTTCAATTAAATTGTTTAATTATGAGTATATCCTTCTTTTATATTTGTATACGCATTTTAATGTTACAGAGAGAGAATATTTGAGAGATATAATATTTATTTATAGGCTTAAAACCCCGATTTTGTCTGCGTAACATTCGTAGCTACATTTCAGTAACCTAGTAACTATATATCTGTCGATAGCTCTCATTCTATTACATTATAATGCAAGCTATTACGAGAGAAGCTAGAACAGCTTTCTCTCTTATGATACCTTCTAGCATTTCGTATAGAAATACTATAGTTAGGTATATAGATACGTATATAAAGCAATTGAAATCATTGTACGTACGTATTGCCTTCTTATTAATTTGTAACTGTCAAAGAGGCGTCAATATCTTTTTAAAATACAAAGATATAAGGAACTTCTATATCCCTAAACATGGCAAATTATTAACTCTCAAACTTATATTCTGTATTTTATTAAAATACTAACTGTCTAGCGCAATTAAATGTGGGTTTCAATCTCTAATACCTTCTAAGATATCCATCTTAATGAAATACAGTTAATAGCTGTTTTGATGTACATGCAATATACAATATAAATAATATGGATAAAGAATAATACGGTATTGTAAAAAATAGCTTTGTAAATGACACGTTTTTGTGTATTTGAAAGATAAAAATGTTTACTGTGGGTTATAATTTAGAGATAAATATATACTTTGTGGGTTTTATATCGATCTTTTTAATATATACAATTCCGTAGCACATTAACTAGATTTATCTCGCAGGCTCAGCGTTTGTAATTTAAGCGCACAAAACTATGTTTGTTACGACATCACTATACAAATCTATGATTTTTTCAGATTTTCTGTATTATAATATCTATGTATTATAGATATAAACCATCCTCTTAAATCACTCTATCTATTGCTAAAAAATCAATTAAAATCTGTTTAAATTAAAAGATCTAAGCGAAGATTCAGCGGAAGCGACTTCATGTCATGTTATGTAAAGATTTCAATGTTATTAATATATTTTCGTGACTCCTAGGTTACATCTATTTAGCCAAATTGAATGTGTGATAACGACATAGACAGACGAAATTACTTCCGTATTTATAATATTAGTATAGATTAGATATAATTAACCTACTTTGTTTATAGTTTGAATCGATTATTTTCGGTATAGCACAACCTAATATCCGGCTTTATTGCATTTTATATGCAATTTAACTTAATTTGCTATAATTAATTATCTTTATTGTTTCTCACGTGAGATATTCAAACAAATAAACTTGTTTTATTATACGTGTTTATTTCAAAATCAAAGGCGATGAAATATAAATGGAAATAAAATGACTTAAAATACATATTCGATGTTAATTTATTTCTTAACGATAAATAGAAGAAATATGCAAAGTTTTGCAATATATTTTAGTTGTAGGTAATTAATTTTATTCGTGAAAAGATCGACAAAACTTCTCTTTCCCATAGGAATGTCGTGATATAGATTATATATGCGTATCTGTCAATTGCGGACATTTATGTCAAACGTCATAAGGTTACATTAAAAAGTTTCTAATGTCAAAAGCACTAAGGAGGTTACATCAGAAAAGTTACTATGGCGGTTAAGTTTACTTAAAATTTCTGATGTTTTACGTAACTTTGTTAATCTTTTATTTTCATACGAACCTTCTCCTAACTATAACTGACAGAATAACAAAAGAATTATCCAAATTAGTCCAGTCGTGCACGCGTTATGCGGTGATAGGAAAATCGGGACAGATTTTTATATAAATACAATCTTTCAACAACTTTTCTGATTATAGTCTTTGATAAATCGGTAGCCGATGAATTTATAATATTATATTTTTTTATTATTGCTGCACATTACCTTTTCTGTATCGTTTATATTCTTTATTTCATATCTTTTGTGTATAGAATATATGTATTATATGTAAATATATCATTAACAATTATCTTATATAGTTATAAACAAAAATTATTTATTTTAGTCTGCTTCTTAACATAATAAGGTTGTCTGGAAGAGATTGCTTGTAGAAATAAGACCGCCTTTGCACGCTATAATTATAGTAAGAAGTATCTTAGTTTATATGTCTTTTTAGTTTTACCTTGTGTGCAATAAAGTGTTTTTTCTCTGTCTCTGCATTATGTTTAGTAAGGTGGTGACAAGCAGCGGCGCAAGCAAATAAGAAAATTTTCTAAATTCGCTTAACTGATTGGTGAGACACAATAATAAATGTTACAGAATGTTATCTACAAAGAACTATTAAGAAGAGTGACTACCGAGTTTCTTGCGGGTCCTTTCTCCTATCATCTTTCAGAACCGGTGGTAAATTTGGTACCATCGGATAGAATGCTGACTCTCTGATGTATAAAACTTGAATGGAGACTTCGCCCATGGCCAATTAACACCTTATCCGCAAAGAAGTACCGCCAAGTAAAAAGATTTGTGTTCCGGTACGATGCTGTGTAGAAACCATTAGAGGTAAATTATCTCTTACAAAATTAGTGCTCTTCTATCTTAGACTATATCATCTTACCATCAAATGCATCACAGGTAAACGCTAATATGTCAGCTATATAAAAAAAGCAATATAATTTTATGTGTTATCTTGGCCCAATTTAAATGAAATTTAATGTATACCTTTTAGTGCGAAAAAAGGGGGTTTAAGAGATGGGAGTATTGTCACTGTTAGACCTAGAGGCTTGAAACATATTCTATAAGCTGTTGATGCAATAAAAAATAACATGGCATTCAAAGTTTGTGAAGAAATTTATAAATATGATTTTTTTTAAACAGGATTGATTTTTGTCCGTGTCATTAGTACTATGGTCTGTCTTCGTTGGAGAGCGGTCTCCTTACACCTTGTATATATGGATGAAGTCTTTTAGACAAGAACTGTCCGAATCTTATGTTGTTGGAAAGAACGTTTAGTCGAATTGTATAACTAACAAGTTTAATGAAATATAGTAACGATAAATTACAATCCGAAAAGGAATTCAGCAATTAGCTATGCGTTTTTATTAGAAAGCAAACGCAGAGCTGATTATCAGCTAAATCCTTGTGAGGCCACGGATATTGACAATATGCCAAATAAACCAAAAACATGAAAACGTAAACGGCTTACAGACTAGCGGTAAGATAATAAAGAATGTTAAAAGCTTGTAAAACTACCTAAGTTTATAATAATGCACGAATTATACTTAACTTAAGGCTTCAAAACATGAAAAACCAACACCCTGAAGTTAGCTATAGACATTTTAGTTTTGTGATATGAGCGCACATCGTCACGAAAAACCGACACCCTGAATTTAGCTATAGTCAACATTTTTTTAATATTTTATAATTATATAACACTCTAATTATTGAAGTTATACTTCTTTTGGCGCGTTAAGGAAATGATGAGAGTAAATTTTTACGCGCGCACACCGTCACAAAAAACCGATACCCTGAAGTTAGCTACAGGCAACATTTTAATCTTTGAAAAGATTTTTATCTTGTTACACCAAAGAAGTATAACTTCTAACGCGTGTACATAAGTACACAGACACTCTCTTTATTATATTTATTTTAGAGCGCTATTTAGAGCTTACTGCCAGTACTTTTACACATGCAGTCTGTGGACTGACTATACGCAGCGTGCTTACAGCGCCCTGAGAGTTCAATACAACGTGTTGAGGGCGGTGTTGAGGATGTCTCGGCACTTCAGTTTGTCAGCAATGTTTACGGATGCACGGCTAGATGGTTTCTACGCGTCAGTAATGAGTAGGGTGATTGGCAGCGCCAACGTCCTCCTCAGCACGTTTGTCAACAAGCTGGATAGTCCTCCCTGGAGGCACCGGAATGGTGTACACGTCGGACTTCGGGGAAGTCCCGGCGAGAGGCCAAGTTAATTAGGCCATAATTAATGTAAGTCCTACTATATAAGCCATACTAACATAGAACAAGTCTGTATAACTAACAGTATTTTGTATTTCGTATTTTTATGTGATTCTTATATATTAAATTAGTTACTCGGGAGGACGTTCCAGGGTATGCCGGACTCATACCGGCTAAAATACAGCGGTGCTCCTACATCACTCGGTGACGGGGTCACGGGAACGCCACTGACAGACATTTGCAAGCCCACCAGCGATGTGCCTGTTAAGGCCCAACTCGGTCAATGATCAAAACTTACTCCGAAGGTGGATTGCCTGGAGCAAGCAAGCTCCTAACCACCTCGCGGGATCTCTCTTTGTTGGGCAACGGACCCTAATTCCGTTACCCAAAAGTAACGGCTAAGGAAGGAGACGGCGATCGTGGGCCTCTCGCCTCCTTTCCGGCCTTCTCGAACTGGTCACGTTCGCCTCCCTCAACCGTTTCGCCATCTCCTTCCGCGTCTTAACATCCCCGCAGAAAGAGAGCCTAGCACACCATGCTCTCTCGCTGCTCACCATCATTCTAATGACAAAAGTTAGTACAGTAAGTAGTTATTAAGTATGTAAAATAATATGGACACCTTGAGGGCCTGCAATAAAAATATACATATTTTATGGTACAGATACATAAATTTATATTTAACCTGTATTTACTTTTGGAATTTAATTTTAGTGTCGGTTGTTCGTTTCATCGACTTTCAAATCACGACGCTAAAGTAGTTTTCAGTTCAAAATCCAATCAAATGTAAGATACGCTTGTTTATAAATTGAAAACATAAAAATAACTTATCAGGTTGGTCGATTGAAACGGGTATTTAGCCACGCGTCGTTGATAACAGCCGACAGACCTTGGACACAAGGCTGCGGCGTTTTTGATACAGAAAGGTTATTTGAAAGCGAGCCGCATTGAGGTGATGCTTTTTTATTGGTTAATTAATTATATTGCCACAGATTATCGTTAAATTAAATTCGAAAGGAGTTTTTATATTTTATTTTGTCTGCGAATGTGTATTTTGTTGGTATTGCGCAACGGTTTATTTTGAATATCCGTTTAAAAAATGCTTTAAAGATCTGAAAGAGATTGTTACATATAACAAGGTTTCTTCGCCGATATTCCCTACGTATAAACGGTCAACTCGCATTTTAGTAATTGTATATTTTGGACTTTTTTGTGATGATTCTGTCACCAAGTATCTAGTTCCATCATAACATAAATTTTGTTACTTGTTTCTTCTTTTATCTAACTACCCTTCGTATTGTATATTGTGTAACTTTTTTTGTTGCGATTTTCTTTGAAATTTTTAATGTAACTTTCTCAAAAAGTAATATATTCGACGCTAACATGTAAAATGTCAAACTAAATTTAAAACTATGTAAAATTCTGACCTTAAGTCAATTATTGGTCTAAAGGTTAGCATGTTTAACTACAGACATTAGGTCCTGGGTTTGAGGCCCGGGTCGGGCAAATTGAATATGAATATTGAGTTTTCTATTAAGATTTTCTCAATATTTCCCCGAAGTTTGGAAGTTCCCGTAACATCTAACTATGAGAATGAAGGAGTAGAGAATGCCCTCATGTATTATGACTGCCAACAGTAGGACGTTAATGGGCTGCCACTTACCCTTTTTTATATCACCTGTTAATTGTAATTTATCAAGTTAGGTTATTGTTTTTTTTTTTAAATCATATGACTATAACATGGTGCTTTAAAAGCATAAATAAATTAGGACTATATTTGACTCTATATTAACGTCGTAATTATTGACGAGAATCAATACGATTATATGTCTTTGAACGCGCTAATCTCAGGAACTACTGCTCCGATTTACAAAATTCTTGTAGTGTTAAATAGCCCATTTATTGAGGAAGGATATGGGCTACATATCATCACACTAAGACCAATAAGAGAGGTGCACCAATAAAAATGTTTCAAAATCGGGATTTTTGCCTTTTAAGAGCTTTTCCGCTGCCTTTGCTGCATAAACGGATAATGTTTCGCAAACATTATTTATGACAGAATTATCCCCCTTTAAAAGTTCTAAAAGAAAGTTCACTAGAGCCTATATCTATCTTTTAAGGTTGGCTCACTATAACCTTTTAAATGCGAACTTAATTGGTTACTTCTTTGTCTCTTTTATGAGTTACAAATGGAGTTCCGCAGATCAGATAGTAATTAATAATAAAGGTGTGCATATTTGTTTTATAATTAAAAAAATACGTAATTGATATCAACTGAGGATTTTTGTAAATTTACATTTACAATAGTAGAACAAACGGGTATTAATAGTATTAAATAATAAAGAAATATTCCTAATTCTCGGTAACAAACAATTACAATATCAAAATAGCGTGTCACGTAGCAATTAACTAATAACTTAATTACTGCGATTGATTCAACGTCGAACCCCCATTACATGGTTATTTACGTTTTGTATACACATTACGTGTTTAGATTTTATGGGTTCGTCGTCGTCGTCGTCGTCGCTTCAACCGATGGACGTCCACTGCTGGACATAGTTCTCACGAAATGATGCCCACAAGACCCGATCTTGTGCCGCCTGGCTCCAGCGGCTACCGGCGATCCTCCTTATATCGTCGGTCCACCTTGTGGGGGGTCTTCCTACACTGCGTCGTCCAGTGCGGGGTCGCCATTCCAGCACTTTCCGACCCCAACGTCCATCGGTTCGTCGGACTATGTGCCCCGCCCATTGCCACTTCAGGTTCGCGATTCGTAGGGCTATGTCGGTGACTTTGGTTCTGCTACGGATCTCCTCATTTCTGATTTGATCGCGTAGAGAAACTCCGAGCATAGCCCTCTCCATCGCACGCTGAGTGACTCTGAGCTTCCGCATGAGGCCCATAGTCAGCGACCACGTCTCAGAACCGTAGGTCATCACTGGCAACACGCACTGTTCGAAGACTTTGGTCTTCAGGCACTGAGGGATATTGGACGAAAAAGTCTTCCGGAACTTCCCGAACGCTGCCCAACCGAGTTGGATTCGGCGGTTGACCTCTTTCTCGAAATTGGACCTACCTAGCTGGACTATGTGTCCCAGGTATGTATACTCGTCAACAATTTCGAGTGTAGAGTTCTCAACGATGACTGGGTGGAGCGGAACATGGATATTGGACATAACTTTCGTCTTATCCATGTTCATTTTTAGGCCCACCTGTCGAGAAGCTCTGCTGAGGTCATCGAGCATTGCATTGAGATCTTCCAGAGTCTCTGCCATAATGACCACGTCGTCGGCAAACCGTAGATGAGTGATGTACTCGCCGTTGATGTTGATGCCCAGTCCGTTCCACTCCATAAGCTTAAACAGGTCCTCCAACGCCGCAGTAAAGAGCTTCGGGGAGATAACATCTCCCTGTCGCACTCCACGCTGCAGTTGGATAGACTCTGTGCTTTGGTCCTGTATACGGACTGACATAGTGGCGTTTTCGTACAAACACTTCAACACGTGTATGTACCGGTGGTCAATTCGGCATCTCTGCAAAGATCTCAACACGGCCCATGTTTCCACCGAATCGAAGGCTTTCTCATAGTCCACGAACGCCAAGCAAAGTGGCCGATTATACTCCTCGGTCTTCTGTATAATCTGCCGCAGCGTAAAGATGTGGTCTATGGTACTAAAGCCTTTTCGGAATCCGGCTTGTTCGGGGGGCTGGAAGTCGTCAAACTTGCGAGCGAGACGATTCGTAATGACCCTCGAGAACAGCTTATAGACATGACTTAGCAGCGCAATAGGTCTATAGTTCTTCAATAAGGTGTTGTCACCTTTCTTGAAGAACAGAACTACCACGCTCCTATGCCACGCCTTTGGCACCGTACCTTCCAGGATGACGGAATTGAACATTCGCTGAAGGACTTTTAGAATGGGTTTTCCACCCGCCTTCAGGAGTTCCGCTGTGATTCCGTCATCACCAGGTGCCTTGCTGTTCTTCATCTGTTTAAGGGCCATACTAATCTCGTACAAGCTGACGTCCGGGATATCTTCGGTATAATGTCGAGTAAGTTTGGCACGAGGATCTTTAGCCAAACTATCAATAGGCTTGCAGGTCGATGTGTATAACTGCCCATAGAAACTCTCAACCTCCCTCCGAATCTCAGGTCCAGATGCAATGAGTTCGCCGTTATGAGTCCTCAGCCGCGTCAACTGGCTCTGACCGATAGACAGATCTTTTGCGAACACTTTAGTGCCTTTGTTGCGTTCGATGGTATCTCGTATACGCTCGGCATTAAAGTGTCGCACATCACGCTTTTGCGATTTAGAGATCTGTCTATTGATCTGCCGGTATGCGGACGCGTCTGCTGCAGACTGCAAGCTCATTGCATGTCTCTGTTCCATGAGATTAAGAGTATGGTCTGAGAATCTCTTGGTTTTCTTTCTACGGGGTTTATAGAATTTCATCCCAACCGTATGGACAGTTTCCACTAGCCTATTGTTTAGCTCGTCCACGGATTCGCAATTCTCGAGGCAAGCGAAGCGGTTTTGCAGCTCCAGTTGGAAGCTCTCGGGGTCTTGGATATGAGCGCGAGTGGGTCGGAGCGTTGACTTCACCAGTCTGTTCCGTTCACGGACAACGTCAATATTCAATGTGCCTCTTACCATACGGTGATCGCTCCCAGTTTTCACTCTATTGATCACAGAGACATCATTGAATATATTTCGCTTCGTAGACATGATGAAGTCAATCTCGTTTCTCGTGGAACCATCGGGACTAAGCCAAGTCCACTTTCGATGTGGCCGTTTCCTGAAAAAGGAGTTCATCATGTAGAGGCCCTCCCTTTCCATGAAATCGGCCAGCATTTGACCTCTCTGGTTCCGTTGCCCGTATCCAAATTGCCCCACTCTCAACTCTGCCCCACTTCGTTCGCCGAGTTTTGCGTTGAAATCTCCCATTACAATATTGTAGTGTGTCCTAGAGGTATGTATGGCTCTTGATATATCCTCATACATAACCTCTACATCATCATCGGGATACGATGATGTGGGTGCGTAAACCTGTATGACCTTCAACGAATACCGTTTGGTAATTCTGAGTATAAGGTACGCTACCCTACTGGACACACTGTTTACTTGGACAATATTGTTAACGAGAGATTTGTGGACGAGGAACCCGACACCACCTTGGGATTGGTGTTCACCCTCCCGGTAGTATAGCAAGTTACCGGATTTGAGAATTATCGTGTCCTCCCCCTCTCTACGGACTTCGGATAATCCCACAATATCCCAGTGTAACTTGCTCATGGCTTCTTCCAGCTCGAAGACTTTTTCGTCGGTCCTCAAAGTGCGTGCGTTGTATGTTGCCAGGTCAAGTCGTCGGGGTTGGCAGCGGAATCTCTTCCGGAGATTCTTAGCACCCCCTGCCCCGCCGTTACCGAAACCGCTGCCAGAGCTTGGAATAGCGGGGCTGCCGGGGACTGGGGGCCGTTGCTGCCTTGTCGTCATCATGTGTGGTTTTGCCAATAATCACCACGCTTGGCAGGCGGGTTGGTGATCGCAGTGCTGACCTTATCGCACCGATAACGCTGCTGCCCGTTATCGGTCTGTGGCATTTAGGTCAGCTAAGGAGAATGGTTATACCGCCATTTGTCGGTCGCCAGAGCCTCGTCGGTAGAAGCAGGGTGCACCGCGTGCAGGTGAGGTTGGCGTTTGGAGAAACGGACTGGGACTCGTTTCTCCCTTACACATGGGTTCATAATGGTTATATACCAAATGGTTATCGTGTCATCATAGGAGTAAAATGCATTAGCTTTTTTTTTATATAAAAATGAGATATTTACTATCATTAATCGGCAATATTCAGCTGTATCTAAGGTAGCATTAATTATCCTCTTGAAACTTATTAATTTCAGAATAGAACTACATATTCTGAATCTCGTGAAAATCAAAATTGCTGTTAGAGAGATTACTAAGAACAAATGATTAAATCATCAGAAAAATATGCAAACATTTGTTATATTAAGATCTATATTTTTGCCCGATATTAAAGAACATATCATACATCTTATTATAAGTGATAACCGTCTTCATAAATATTTGCATAATTTGGTTTTCAGTCAATAAACACGTTCCGGTTTTTTGACAAATTGGATATTCGTCTATTTATATTTAATTTACAAAATATTGTGTTTGCATAATGAAGTGTCTATGGTAAACATTATGTTAAATGATCAAAATTGTACCTTTTCAGAACATTGTTATAAATTTGCTTTATTATTCTATTTATTCTTTACAGAAAAAGATGATTGTTAAGGACGGGTGCACCGAGGCTAGTGCGTCGCCGGCGGCAACTAATTTTGATTGGTCAACCGCCAGCGACCCCCCTCCCGTACCCACCTCAGCCCCCGCGATCGCCCTCTCTCCCACTCGTCATGCCATATGTGCATGTCAGGTGGGATAATTCCATAAAAGGGCTTCCTCTTTTCGCCTTAGACTCACGAACGGAACTCTCAAGAACTGCACAACGAACAACCGAAGACCCGAAACCGCAAGAACTGAAGACCGAAGCACTGAACCTGGACAATAAGACCATACTGTTCTTTTGAATATAAAAGAACTTAGTAACCCTTACAACATTGCGTTATACATAACGCGTTGCCGGTTTTTAAGAATTTGTTTCACCATCTTTTTATATTTAATTCTTTTCATACACTGGTTGTCGCTGATTGCGTGGTTCTCCCATTTTGTGTGATAAGTGATAATCTGTAGGCAATTGCAGGCGATCTGTGATATTGCAGAATTTGCCAATGAATTATTACTTCGTAGCGTAGTGACCGTTATGCTTGGTGGTCAGTTAAGCTAGAGAGCAGTGGCCCCCTTCTGCGAGGCTGTCATCTTGTAGAAAGAGATACTAAAGACGGAAGGAGAGATTACAGCAGACATTACACCTTCTCGCTGAAGAAGAGGAGGAGCTCTGCACCGTATCTTTAAGTCAGATTCGAGCGCGTCTGAAAACATCTGGATTCCACCATCTGAATGATAAGGTTTTGTTTTAGGTATCCTGGTGTAGCCAGCTTGTCCCATACTCCCATAAGGACACTTCATTCGGCATGTGTAAAGCATTTCTCAGCGAAATAAGAAAAGAGGATCAACCAATGTATTGCCGTTATTGAAGAGTTTGGTTGTAGTTACTTAATTTGTAAATGATTTGCATATGAAGATGCGAAGTGGTTGACGTGGTTTGCGTCACAGCGGCAGCTGCGTGCAGCGGAAGCTGATAAGCTTGACACTGATAACGTTATCAGATAGCCGTCACGACACTCAACGCCTCCCCGCTTCAACTGCCACCTGGGATATATCACGATGGAATTTTAAGCTGTACATTACACGAATATACAATGTATTTTTAAAATTTAGTTAAGCTAACTTTGGTAACAAGTAACTCAAGATCACTGCTTTTTTATTGCTGACAGGTTAGCGCTTGACTGAGATCACACCTGGTGTTAATTGATCATATAATCTATGATGGAAACTATCTGTCAAGAGGCAATTTACCTCTAATGATTTCTACACAGCATCGTACGGGAACACAAATATTGGCGGTACGTTTTTGCTTGTAGAGTGGTAATTGGCCACGGCCAAAGTCAACAAATTAGAAATTTTTCTTCTCGTTCTACTGCAATATATTGCAGTATATATATCAAAATAATAAATGTAGAAAAGGTAAGTAACAGCCTTTTATCACCCCTAAATACAGGTCCCCTACTTTATAGCAGAGAGGGTTTTTAGACCATAGACCAGCTATGTTGGTCCAATCTGGGTTGACAGGCTTCATGTACCAGGATTACTCACGGGATAGGCGGTTTTCCTCTCGGTGTTTTCCTTCACAGAAAAGCACTATGATGCATTGGAAAGGACCAGCAAGCACACAAAATTTCTATTTGTAATGTAAAAATTACCTGCTTTACTGCTCAATTTTCTAAAATAAACGGAAAGGCAAGAATTCTTGGAGCATATTTATAGTTTTCTATAACAAGTCATTTAACTTGCGACAGCTTTTACAGATTTTTTGCAGTTAGTTCAATATCACCAGTAATTTTAGCCCACTTTTTCATGTTTTCTAAATATTTTATCATACGAATGATGGGGCAAGAAATCTATAAACATGATATATAAAAGTTGTGTCTAATATTTGAACTAGACTTCCAATCGTCGTCGTCGTCGCTTCAATCGATGGACGTCCACTGCTGGACATAGGTCTCACGAAATGATGCCCACAAGGCCCGATCTTGCGCCGCCTGGCTCCAGCGGCTACCGGCGACCCTCCTTATATCGTCGGTCCACCTTGTGGGGGGTCTTCCTACACTGCGTCGTCCGGTGCGGGGTCGCCATTCCAGCACCTTCCGGCCCCAACGTCCATCGGTTCGTCGGACTATGTGCCCCGCCCATTGCCACTTCAGGTTCGCGATTCGTAGGGCTATGTCGGTGACTTTGGTTCTGCTACGGATCTCCTCATTTCTGATTTGATCGCGTAGAGAAACTCCGAGCATAGCCCTCTCCATCGCACGCTGAGTGACTCTGAGCTTCCGAATGAGGCCTATAGTCAGCGACCACGTTTCCGAGACTTCCAATGAGATGTGTCAATGGTTTATTTATTAAATGACTGTCTCTTTGGTCTAGTGGTCAGCGTGTTCGGCTACAGACATGAGGTATTGGGTCGGGAGAATTCAAATATATATTATATTGTGTTTTCTGTTGAGAAATTTTTAGTATTTGCTGGATGTTGTGTTGTTGGTGGTGTGCTACTCCCCCGTGCTTTGGAAAGCACGTTAAGCCATCGTTCCTACGCCTGATCTCTCTCCCCAAGTCACAATATGAGAGAGACGGAACAGAGAGTGCATTTGTGTACTATGCCTGCCAACTCGCATTGGAGCAGCGTGGTGAGTCTATGCTCTAAAGGCCCTCTTATGCATGAGGAGGTTTTCGCCCAACAATAAAACGTTAGTGTGCTGCTCTTACCTTTTTATTTTTTTAATCTTATTTTAAAGAGCTTATACGCTTGCGATTATGTCGCTCTGTTGAGTACTCATAATTTCACAGAATGATTATTTTCTCTTAGACGTACTCCATACTCATAGAAATGTATCAATTTTCTAAATTCCCTTGACAATGGATCCTGCAGCAGTATGTTAAGTCCACCAACCCATTGAATCTCGCTGTATTCGCTGACGAAGGTATGTCGCCCCGGCCCATTCCGGGCACATTCCACTAGAATATGGTACAAATCCTCCACAACGCCACATATTGAGCAGTTGGGAGAAGATGTTTTGCCCATTAAGTAGGCAAAATTATTCAGTGAAACATATCCGGAACGAAGACGTAAGGCTGTGAGGGATTCAGCGCGATTCAAGTGGATGTTTTGTATCCAGGGTGTTGTTCTTAGCTCTTTTCTAATGATCTTTTATCAAAATATTCTCTCCACGAGTCGTAACATTTTCTTCTTACCAAATATAGACAATCGGTAAAATATGGTATCAGGGTGACATCAACTCCTTCTACAGTACCCTCTCTAGCCAGCTGATCGACAATGGTGTTGCCTGTTATATTCACATGTGATGGAACCCATTGTAAAAATTTTTTTTTTGATTGTTTATTGAGCTTATTAATAGTATTTAAAATTGTATTAACTACGGGTGTACTTCTCACATTAGATGTACATCGAGCTTGCTCTTACCTTTATTATATTACTTTTTAAGCTTTACTTAATAAATTTGTATACATCCCTTGTATACAAATTTATTTATTCCCACTTGTTCAGACTACAATTTAGAAGATTACAATGCGACATTACAAGGTAAAGCATAAATTTAAAAAAAGGGCGTGCGTTATAAGTACCTACACATGTCAGAAGTGTAACTTCTTTGGCAAACCAATTTTTATGTCTTATTTAAGTTTATGCTAATTTAAAACTTTAAATTTCCAAGACTCAAAGGGAGGGACAAAGGATGATATGTTAGGAATTTAATTGTCACTAATATATTGAAAGTGTCGAAAATTAATACAAATAATTTATCGGAATCTCAAATGACGAATTGTGAATAAAAATGACACGTGTTTTTTTGTTAGTATTAGTAATTATCGTTTAAATTTTAGTTTTGAATTTAAAATTAAGAAAAGAGAATTTATTTAGAATGGCTATTGACAATTTAAAATGCCACATGTTATTTTTTAATATTAAAACTATTTAACTTTCAAACGAATTAGAATAAAAAACGCTGCACATCTTCGTGACGATAATCATGCGTTTCATCCGCATAGAAATACCCACATTAAAGAAGTTTTCACTTTGAAAAGTCTTTTTTCTCACGAATTTTTTGTATTCGGAAAACTGTTTAACTATTATAAAATTTGGTCGCTTATATATATATGTCGGGGAATAAGAGAGAAGGAGAGCATAAAGCATAGGTGCGTAGGGTTCTCCGCCGACATCGTTATTAACGGCATCTATAATTTCCATTTCCATACCGTGGCGTTGATGGATAATGTTGGTGCATTCAAACACTTTATTAATTGACTCAGATTATAATGTTCAATCACTTAATGTTTCCGATATCAATTTACACAAAATCAATAATAATAATAGCTAGGCACGCGACAGTTTCAATAGTCGTCCTTTCTGGCGGACCATCACCCGAGAACTACAGAGGCGTACGCCGGGTTGTCACTTATTGACTCTGCCCAACGCCGATAGACAGATGGCGCCAGCGTTCCACAAACTATAGCACTCCGAAAAATATTATTTCACGATGTAGATGCACAGTAAAAACGAGTCTCGATATTCCCTTGGGATTAGAACATCACGGGAAAACCGTGGAGTTAGTGTACTAGACTATAGAGAAAAGTCTTCGCTGGAAATCCAATACCTAACAAATTCCTTGAAAACACTCATTGTTCTTTTTAATAAATAAACAAATGAATGAGTATTATTTAGATTTTCTTGGCTGAGTTTTCCGCTTGGGCGATTTAAATTAAGAGAGTAGTACAAAAAATTTTAGGAAAATGTGGTTTATAAAACCTCAAAGATGAAGAAGCGGTCTCAACAAATAATTAATAATTTGACATTGGCTCGAAGAAGGCTGTGATATAATGACTAGTTCTTTTATATTCTTGAATAGCCAATATTTTATTTAATGTATATATTTCAAGTGTTTTCAGTATGCATATTTCTTGCGGTGTACAATTAAAGTATTATATATCCAGCTGTCAATTGCAGCTGTATTTTTAACCGACTTCAAAAAAAGGAGGAGGACATCAATTTGTCTGTATTTTTTTATGTTTGTTACCTCATAACTTTCGACTGGGTAAATCGAATTATATGAAAGGTGGAGCTTGTCTTAGAGTCCCATTTCTTAAAGAATTGAAGAGTTCCGTTACTTTGTTATGGATACCATGATCAAAAGGTTCTGATGATGGCAACCATGAGAAAATCTGATAAGTCTTAAATTTGCATTAAGCATGTGCTCGACAAATGGACGAATAACTCAAGATCACTCCAACCGATTTCGGTTATTCTTTGATTATTGGAAAGTATATACTTCAAGGGTTGTTTGATGATAGTTTGGTTACCTAACCAAACTATCAAACTGTCATGGATACCATGATCAAAACCTTTTGATCATGGTATCCATAACAAAGTAACGGAACTCTTCAATTCTTAGGAGCAAATTAACGATACTCGGCAGAATCTTTTATTAGATCTCCGGATATTTGAGTCACCTACCGTAACTTCGGTATGGTCAAGTGGTTGTCGTAGTTAAATATGATGATCAATGGAATTCCTCAACGGCTTACAGTAAGACTGCGATTTTTGGTAGAATATAAAACTGTCATTAATCAAATGGCAATGAGCTTACGTTTGTTGCTGCATTGCAATATTTGTAAGGTGTATTATGTGTAAAGCGGTGGTAGCCGGGGACCGACTCCAAATATAAGAATACGAAGAACTCTAAAAAAGAATACGCAATTAGTTTTTACTTTTTAGAGCATTGTTTTAAAGGTGGTTCTTTTTTGGTTAAAATTTTTATTTATTCAATTATCCACATACCCTGGAGTAGATCTCTTTCTGTTTCTAATTGTTTTGTTTTATATCTTTTATGATTATGTAGAAGTCACAGTTTAAGATATCACAGCCTCTAAATCAATTTAAGAAATATGACAAAAACACTCTTTAACTTTAACAAATGGTGAGCGATGAAAATGTTTGGACTTGATTTCAGTTATCAGAAGCAAAACACATTGTAACCTAAAAAACTATATTTAAAAGACTAACCGATGGGTTTCTAGTTAGTTTCTTCTCAGCGGAATCAGCTTTTCGAAGAGTTGGTGGATGTGTTACCAACAGACAGACTACTGACGATTGAAAAATACTTTTAAGAGAAGGGTCAAGCACTTACTATCACTTCAAAAAGAAAATGTTTAGTAGTGGGACTAACGTTCCTACTTCCATCATCCTCTATCTTCTCTATTGTTATTACATTCTATCTATCTCTGTTATTTTCATTTACTTTCTTTGTAAGCGTTATAGTAGTTTAGGTTTCTAAATTTAGGCTAAACTTTTTAATATATTGCAAAGGTTGCCTGGAAGAGATCGCTAAATTGTACTAATTTTTTTGTATTTACTTTTTTGTGTTTACTTTTTTATATTATAAACCAAGTAGCTGTGCCCGAGACTGCGTCTGTGTAGAATAGGTAGCATTTTTAATGATTTAACCTTTTTACTTTACAAATAATACACATACGTATACATTACTTTCATAAGGTCTAAGTGCAAAGTGTTCATTGTACTTTCTAAGGCTCTAGACTATCTGTGTATCAAATTTCATTTAAATCGGTTCAGTAGTTTTTGTATGAAACCGCGACGGACAGAGTTACTTTCGCATTTATATTTGAAGGGACTGCTACTTTACACCCTTTTGAGTAAATATTTACATATCAAATCATAAGCCTAAAAATTACAGCCTTTTTCAGCATTAAAAAGTAGCATATGTTTTTTCTGACGCTCTGGACTATCTGTGTACCAAATTTCATTTAAATCGGTTCAGTAGTTTTATCGTGAAAGCGCGACAGAGGTACTTACTTGTTTATAAAATTAGTATGGTTTGTTGCAAAGAAGTCTGTGACAGTAGGTTTGACGAAGAAATATCGATACATAGATATATCGAAGTAATTTTATCAATGTATCGATACTTTGATATATCGATATAAAATTCCAAGCATCGAAAAGATATGAAAATCGATATTATTTCAGATGGTTAAACATTTATCAGTTTTAAGAATACCTAATCCTAAGAAGGTGTAGTTTTTATACTCCCTTCTTTGTTACAAGTTATTTTTTATGTATTTTTTAGTTTTGGTCGACTCGTCAATTTCAACTTTAAGTTCCAGCAGGCGTAACTATAGGGCGGCAGGGCTGGCAAAATACCACGGGCCCTGGCCTAAGGTATTCGAAGCACATGGGAGATGACAGGTTATGAGACTTGGCTATCCTCGCTATTGAAAATTCTATGGCCCGATCTTAACTTTCATTATGTAATAGACACTTTTGCGGAACAGAAAGTTCGAAGAAAGGTATTTCTTATTAAGGTATTTGTTATATATAATTTCATTATAAATGTATGCTGGTTTCCTCAAGATGTTGTTCCTTCATCGAAAGGCTAGCAAATGGAAGATGAGTGTGAACTCTGTTGATGAAGGTTTGCATGGAGACAATAGCTTCATTCCCTATCGCCGAGGAAAGGAGGCTCATTCCCAGCAGTGGGACGTATATAGACTGGTGGATGTGAATTAATCTAAATGTATAAACCCATGCCGTCGAAATTAAAACTATTATTACTATTGGATAACTAGTTAAGTGATACTATTAAAATTTAAATAAGTAGGTGATGACTTTTGCGATAGGGCCCCATCAAAATAACTTTTGACGGCCTCGCTGGCGCAGTGGTGCGAGAATTCGCTTTGCTAGTTGAGGTCCTGGGTTCGATCCCCGGTAGGACGAATTTAGGAAATTGTATTTTCTAATTTGTCTGAGTCTGGACTGGAGGCTTCGGCCGTGGCTAGTTACCACCATACCAGCAAAAACGTACCGCCAAACAAAGAGATTTTTGTTCCGGTACGATGCTGTGTAGAAACCGAAAGGGGTATATCGCCTCTTAACAGATTAACGCGTTTCCATCTTAGACTGTATCATCACTTACCATCAGGTGAGATCACAGTCAAGCGCTAATCTGTCAGCAATAAAAAAAAAACTTGCCACCGGTCCCAGATGGTATACACCACTGCCCGTCCGTATTGTATCCCGATATATCGATACTTTTTAATAAAGATATTAATATCGATACTTCATTGCATTTCGGACATCCCTAAGTCGCAGCTTAACTAGTCTATTTAGATATATAAACAATATATAGTTTTAGATCACTTACCCTCGCGTAGAGTAGTAGTTAAATCTAAACGTGTCAGTAATAAATTAAATTGTTTTGAATTGCGGCACGATGCAGATAAATATGCAGTGGTATTTTAAAACGAAACCGCGCCGAAGTCATTGACTGCCGCAAGATTAGAAACGCGCTTTCTAGTAGCGCGCTCTGAGCCTGGACGGTGCGGCGTTGCCAGCTCGCGTTGGCAGATTAACTCGGAAAATCTATTGCGTCAACCGGCTACAATATTGCCGTACTATCATAAGATTTATATGTAAAGATATGCGTTATAATAAAAAATACTACTATAAATACTAGTCGTACAGTAGTCGAAATTCGACCATAATTAATTTATAATTTTAGTTTAAAATTGAGTGACAGAGTAAGAAATAGTGTGATAAGAGAACGTTGTGGCATAAAAGAAGACGTAGTGACTAACATTGAGAAACTATCTGACGCACCCCGGGCGTCAAGATTAAGCACCTGTCCGATTGTCTTTTCAGCAGCAGCAAACGTTGCTCTAAGGCTAGGTCCGAGCCTCGCAGGAGGCGCCCTTAGAGCAATGTTTCCCCCACGACGCAGCAGGGCCCTTCTACGGGCCCACCCCTCGGCAGAGCTTCTGCGCTCGCCATCCCTCCCGGTTACGCTGTAAAAGCCAGTAGGTCTAACAGCAACTACNAAGGATCGTGGGAAGTGGAAAGATGTTGTCTCTGCCTACCCCTATGGGAATGAGGCGTGATGCTATGTATTATAAATTTTACATTAATAAGGTTCTATTGTCACTAAATATCTTTCATTAAGACTCTGGCAAGTAAACTTAGTTCCGCTGCTATTGCTGTTAGAAAAGTTAGACATTAATCTGATGTTGAAACTGCCAAAATGGTATATTTCGCTTATTTTCATAGGATTATGTCCTATGGCATACTGTTATGGGGTAAGGTACCCGTGGTAGATTTGTTACCAACGGACAGACTACTGACGATTCAAAAGTGCTTTTTGAGCCTACTTCAATAACTTCAATAAGGAGATTTTGATTTAATTTCATCACAGATTCGCAACGGCCACACTACACTGTTAATTTACCTATTGATTTTCATAAAATTCAATGAAATTTAAATAGAAATCCAAGAAATTTTCAAAATACGTACTCTGTGGAAAAAATGTGGACTACTCTGTGGTAGGAAAATTTGTCAGATTTTTATTGTGGTAACAATACACAACAGTCTTTTAATTTTTTTTATTAAGCTAAAAGTTATGCCTTAAAATAATTCATTAATGACACAAAAGTTTTCAATAAATGTTGTTTATACAACCTCTTCCATTTGCTATATGCCCGACAAACAATATTAATATATTCTCAATTTGACCGCAGACTTCGACAATAAATAAAATAGTGCGTGTGTGTACCAAATACATGGTATTTTTATTGTTTTAATGTATTTTTTTATGCAAAATTAAAAAAAAAACACTGCACTCCTTTTCTATATACTATAATTCCAGCAAGTGCAAACAATTAAACCTTTTTTAACTCATCGCGTTTGTTTAATCTGTGGCGTCTCACCGTTTTGAAAACGAGATGTCTCATTAAACTGTACCGTATCATTACTCTGTGCATTCATAAAATAATTTGTCTAGTTGTTCACAATAAGGTACAATCGTTTTTTTTAAATTTAAATCTTGTATAAAGCTTATAAAACGTTTCAAAAAACAATAAAGGAAACGTAATTAATATTCTAAATTGCAAAGATAAATACGTAAACAATCACGTATAGCAGTTTTTTATTTTGATTATCCTAACGTAATATTATTAAACAAATTTCAGCGCTTCGTCTGTTTATTAACGATAAACTTTATTAATACAAAACCGATTTCCATGTAATCTTCACTAATAGATAGGGTGATTCATGAAGAAGGATTAACTATATAATTTGGCTATGTTTTGTCGAATTTGATTGAAATATAACGATACTTGTTGGAAGTGTCGGGAGAAGTCAAGCCACCTTGGAGCTTTTATTAACTACGCTGCCTAACCCCTTGGAGATTTAAGAAAGCAATACATGCTAGAATATTCGTCTTTTACAGATCTACAAAAAATGGTAGATGGTTTGTATCTATTTCCTAAGGATAATTCACAATATCCATTTCATTGTCTATAGAATTGTCACGTACAGTGCGGTAATTCCAAAGTTATACAGACGGATACAGTATTATTCGTTATCAATAAAACTACGTTAGTTATCTTAAGCATTTCACGCACATTACAATAATCCGTTACACACTGTTATATAAATGTATATCTTCGGAGTTATAACAAAAATAACACATACTTAACACGAAAAAAATTCATTTGAGAGACGATAAAATACACTCGCTTTTTGACGAGTATATACGTTATCAATGTTGTAAATAAATAAATATTTTATGTTGAAATAAATCCATTAAAAGACAAGTAGCGTAGATATTATAATATAGTCTTATTACATATAAATCTAAAACGTAATCGCTTTCATTTTTCACTCGACGCATGTTCTTCATTAAACTTCTTTACGCGCATGACGATAATTTTTTTTTTCGGTTGAAACGCGTGATTAGCGTCACGAAGATGTGCAGCGTTTTTTATGCTAATTCGTTTGAAGGTTAGGTAGTTTTAATACTTTACACTCGTCATTTAATAATTTAATATACAATTTTTCATGAAATATAAATGCCCTCATGCGCCCACAGAAGTTTCACGTCAAAAATAAGTTAGATTAAAGTCAATGTTAGTTGGTAAATAAATAATGTTGGTGGATAAATACCTACGTGAGAAGGGAGAAGTCGCCACCTTGCTTTGAGTATGGAACTCCTGTAGATTAACTACTTGGGGACCCCAGAGACACCTTCTGACTTTCGGCAACTATATCAGCAGCGAAATGGCATGGAGGGCATTTGGCTTGTTCAGCGAATCTATCATCTTACAGATCGAGGGAGAGCTATGGCTGGTGCCCGTCACCACCAGAAGACTGCAAGGAGCGGTAAGTTTGCCCATCCGACCCAGCTTACATGAATATTCTGTCGGAAGAGCCTGGAGTGACATCTGAAACGAAATCGCAGGAATCTGACCCTCTTTTTTCACGGGGGGGAAATTTACAGGTACCCGACCTTTTCGGGGGAAAGGCCAGGTTATGTGGGATTATACCCACTGAAACAAACCCCCTTGGTGGCCCTCCTCTGCACATAAAAGGCGCCACTAGGCTCTCCAAGGAACTTTCATCAGGTGCCGCCTATGTGCGACGTCTTACGTATCCCTTGATCTTTTTCACTACAATGCAGCCTAAGTCATGTTAAGCTACATTCTTTTCGAGGTTGTATACTAAAGGAGGGTGGGAGCCCCCTCTCTCACCGCTCGCAACGCCTCAGAAGGAAGGTTGGTGCATTTGACGACTGCTAGGCGGCTATGTCGCCCCTGCGTCTCCATCTCCGCGTTGGCATCAAGCACCGTATTTTGTGAGCATGGTCGTAATTACTGGTGGCGGTGAGAGGTCTTCGTCCAGTCTATAAGGGCACGCCGCTCAATACCCCATGCAGTGCAGGCCGCAAGTGTGTGCTGAGCATCGTCGCACTCCTTACCACAGTGGTAATACTGCGCTGTCATCTCGCGCCCTATCCGACACAGGTACTGACTGAAACACCCATGTCCAGTCAAAACTTCTGGCCCCTTACTCGTCAGATTTACAGGTTTCCACTGGGTTATAGTGGCTACTTGAAAGGTCTAGCTAGTTCTGCACTGAAGGATTGATTTTAACTTCATTCGGCACGCTTAAAGGTATATCCTTGCGATAAAAATGTCAATGTTGTTTGCTAAAAGTTGTAATTAAATATATGCATACGTACTGCCTTATTGATTAAGTGATAAGCATGTTCGACTACAGACAGGTGCTGCGTTTGGGCCAATTCAAAAAAAAAATCGATATTAAATTTTCTATTAAGATTTTCTCAATATTTGCCGGAAGCTGGTCCTGCGCCTGGTCTCTCTCCGCTGTTATTTCGCTGAAGGAGGCACATGAGAGGCAGAGGGAGGATTCTATAGACGCTCCTCTTCTCCGGCGCAGGAGGTTGGGAGGTAGGAGGCGTAGATTTGCGCTGCTCCTACCCCCTTCCTAAATTTCCAGTAGGATTAGTATCCCGGAGTACCAGGGTAGATTGCGTCAACCGATCCTCTGGTGCTCCACTAAAGGATGGGGCGGGTATCGCTGGGTTTTAGTGGTGTATTCTGGCTTACTGCCAGCGAGTCCCACACTCCCGTTCAGATTTTGTCTGAACGGGGTGCGTAAAGGCATTTCCCAGGCTTCTCCGTGAAAAAAAAAGGCTAATAACTTAGAATTGCTTCCAGAAGATGCAAATATGCTTACCCTCCCTCCTTCTATGATTAATATAATAGGAAAGTTTCACTCATAGGAGAGTGGGTTTTAGAGCATAGACAAGTTGATAATCCTTACTAATATTAACTTTGTCTGTCGCGCTTTCACGAAAATACTACTAAACCGAGTTAAATGAAATTTGGTATACATATAGCCTGAGGAATGTCATAGGCTACTTTTTAATGCGAAAAAAGTTGAACTTTGTATATATAGAAAAGGCATTCGTTTGTTATAAACTGCTATAACTATAGATTAATTGACATCGACTATTACACCACTTATCGATAGCACTGAATACCTAATAAACTTTAATGCATTCCAACAATTCTATTGTATTATAAGAATTGATAAAATTGTTACATAAAATTGTTACCTTATTATCGCGACGTTCCTTTTACATACATACATAGCATAACGCCTCATTCCTATAGGGGTAGACAGAGACCATATCCTTCAACTTGCCATGATCCTTGGATATCTTCTTCGCTTCTTCCATTCTCATTAAACCTTTCATACAAGTTCGTCGGTTTAGAGTATTCTTGGCCCTTATTTAAAATGTCCTGGATTTGGTCCAGGAACGTTCGGCTTGCCAACTTTCCCATTCACTAATGATATACTTCTTTTATATCACATCGTTCTCTTATCATACTATTTCTTACTTTGTCACTCAGTTTTACTTCCACTCATACTTCTCAACACTCTCATCTCTACCGCATTTATTTTACTGTTATGCTTCTTCTGCCATACCCGACTTTCACCAACCAAACTCCTCTATGCACACTCCTCTTTGAGAAACTATCTGACTATTCATAAAGGCGTGCAGAGCACCATTTACAATATTCCCTGCATTACTCTCCTTTCAATATCACTATCACATGTTCCATCATTTGTAAATTTATATCCTAAGTACACAAATTCTTTCATCTCTTCCACTTTTTCCCCATCTATCAAAATATTGCCCTTCATCATGGTAATATTTTGATTTGTTCCTTTTATAGATTAACTATTTATATATACGAGTAACACTAGCTGCTCCAGCAAACTTCGTAACGCCTCAGAATCAATAAATAAAAAAGCTCAATGATAATCTCAGAATGTTTCAACTTTAGTAAAAAATGTGATCAAAACTTAACCACAACGAAAAGAAGTCGTATTTAAAATAAGGTTCAGATTTCAGCCAAAGTCTGTAAATAATTAGGTATAGTTGTTGGTTATCAGTGTCAAATGTTAAAACCAAATGGTAAAAAAAGCAAAAGCCTTCCTTTAAATTTAATGTGATTTCTGACCGATGGGGCGAATATCAAACGTTCAAGATCAAACATTTTAACAATAAACTTCACTTTATGATTTAAAATGATTTCTTATCGACTCTTTCATTTAATTGATTCCTAAACGATGGCACGAACTTCAAATGTTTGACATATAGGCATAGTTTGTAAGGGAAAGCGAAATCGTTGTTTTTACTATATTGCAAGTATTTTTTTTATTGATGACAGTTTAGCGCTTGACTGTGATCTCACCTGATGGTAAGTGATGATACAGTTTAAGATGGAAGCGCTTTAATCTGTTAAGAGGCGATATACCTCTTACTTTATCCATGATCCATGTTCCGCTCCACCCAGTCGTCGTCGAGAACTCGACACTCGAAATTGTTGACGATTACACATACCTGGGACACATAGTCTAGCTAGGTAGGTCCAATTTCGAGAAAGAGGTCAACCGCCGAATCCAACTCGGTTGGGCAGCGTTCGGGAAATTCCGGAAGACGTTTTCGTCCAATATCCCTCAGTGCCTGAAGACTAAAGTCTTCGAACAGTGCGTGTTGCCAGTGCTTACCTACGGATCGGAAACGTGGTCGCTGACTATGGGCCTCATTCGGAAGCTCAGAGTCACTCAGCGTGCGATGGAGAGGGCTATGCTCGGAGTTTCTCTACGCGATCAAATCAGAAATGAGGAGATCCGTAGCAGAACCAAAGTCACCGACATAGCCCTACGAATCGTGAACCTGAAGTGGCAATGGGCGGGGCATATAGTCCGACGAATCGATGGACGTTGGGGCCAGAAGGTGCTGGAATGGCAACCCCGCACCGGACGACGCAGTGTAGGAAGACCCCCCCCCCCCACACAAGGTGGACCGACGATATAAGGAGGGTCGCCAGTAGCCGCTGGAGCCAGACGGCGCAAGATCGGGCCTTGTGGTCATCATATCGTGAGACCTATGTCCAGCAGTGGATGTTCATCGGTTGAAGCGACGACGACACCTCTTATGGTTGCAACACAGCATCGTACCGGAGCACAAACATACAAATTTTAAAAGAAAAGACAAAAAATTGTAGATAAAAGTGATCTCCTCCAGACAAACTTGGAGATAATAGCACATGAAATTATTGGGTTCGTATAATAGAACATATACAATACACACATACATATATGTACATTGATAGATATATTCAAATAATTACATAAACTACACAAATACATATATGACTTAATAGACATATGTAACATACTCTTTGTTTGGCGGTACGTCTTGTGGTGACTAGCCACGTACGTAGGGAGGTAACTAGCCACGGCCGAAGCCTCCCACCAATCCCGACTCAGACAAATTAGAGTTTTTTAATATTGACTCAACTTTTAAACTTTTCCTGGATTTCCATAAATATTTCAATAACAAAATTAGTCAAATCAGTCCGACTGCTCTCGAGTTTTAGAGAAACTAACGAACAGCAAATGTTTTCTATATACACATAAGCTATTTTAAAGCACATAAAGTGTTCAAATGCCACAAGCATAGATGTATTAATGGCATATTATTTACAAAGTCAACAGAATCAAACGATTCATTTGGTATTTTTATATAAAATTCGGGACAGCTCGCCTTATATTTTCTAAAGGTATTTTTGTAATACATACAATATTCCGATAAGATTCATTACAAACATGTCATGCGCTGTTTTCTCTAAAGGCATTTATCAATATTAATGCTGTAAAAGTGTTACAAAGAAATCCACTATCAATCATAATTTAATGCGAATTTATAAATAGCGAGTCCCAAGGCCGCTGCTATCACATAATAGGTACGTTTTATTGCAGTGATATCGTGATCGTATAATAATTTTAATCGTTATTATTTGAACAATGTCAGTAAGATTTGTAATTGTAAACTAATTAAGGATATATCAAACCGTTGTTGTATAAAAGAAGATGTAGAGACTAATATGAAGAAAGGTATGCTGATGGTTTGAGCACGTAGAGAGAATGAATGAAAGGAGACTGACAAAAAGGATTTATGAATCAAGAGTGAATGGGAAAGTTGGAAAGGAAAGACCAAGGCGATCGTTCCTGGACCAAATCTAACACATTTTAAATAAGGGCCAGGTCAAGAGTACTCTAAGCCGACGAACATGTATGAAAGGTTTAATGAGAATGAAAGAAGCGAAGGAGATATGCAAGGATCGTGGCAAGTGGAAGGACGTGGGAAAGAGGAGTGATGTTATGTGTGTAGACATCAAACCTGTCTGCTGAACAGTTGTATCTTTGTAGATCCGACTTCTCAATAGGATGAAGCGAAACGTTTGTCATGGAGTTAGTCCTAATCACTGTTACAGTATAAATACGATCGTAAGACAGTGCTGAAACTCTAGCAAAGATGTTACAAGAGTCTAAAGAATCATCATTAGAGAATATATTTCTTTTGTATTTGGGCCTTTTTTACTGGGACATAAAAATCTAAGGGTCATTTTCTGATGTCCTGGATGTCCTATGAAGATGGGCCTTCTTTAGAAAACGCCTTTACGCACCCCGATGAAACACTTTTTCTAATTGAGATCGTAGAACTCGCTGTCGCCAGAATACCTACTAAAACTCAACGAATCCTTGATCACAATTGGATAAGATTACCAGAGGTTCCCCAATGTAGTTGGCTCTGGCCTAGAACAACGTTGGTGTTAAAGGACAATTTTGAATTAGAGATTAGCTGGAATAAGCTGTGTTAGCCCACTGTGAATGGCGTTCATGATTGGAAGACCGCACAGAACGGGATTGCGAAAAAAGTCACGGATGTATTATTATTTGCTGGAAGATGGCTTTACACAACCCAATGAAAGATTCTCTCCAAAAGGAAATATAAGAGTCACTATTCAATCCAGAATACGAATATATAAGATTACCAGAAGTTCCCTAATATAGTTGGGCCTAGAACGTTTCTTTTAGCCAACTCTGAATTGTTTACATGGCTGGGTAACCGCACCCTAACAAAAAAATCGACTGTGAGGACTACGAAAGAAGAAACGTGTCAAAACCTGATGTCTCCGAAGCATTACTTTTAGCTGGAAAATGCCTTTACGCATTCCAAGAAAAGACTTTTCCAAACGGTTATACTTCCGTCTTTACGACTCACTGTTCAATCCAGAATACCCACTAAAACCCGGCAAATTCTTTCTCATACTTGGATAAGATTACCAGAAGTTGCCAATGTTGTTGGACCTGGCCAAGAACATTGTGTGAAATCGCCGCTTATCAGGAATTATAAATAATAAAAAGCATTTTACTGTATAAAATTGTACTACGAAAACAAGAACAAATCATTGACATAATTCGTTTCTTCTTAAAACTATATACAACCAACATACTAATTATTATAACCTATTCCAATACATGTTGCTGTAAAACGACAATTTGGGATTAGAGCTTAGCTGGACTAAGCTGTTCCCGTGTTAGCCCACTATGTATGGTGTTCCTGGCTGGAGTAACCGTACCGCGACAGAAAGATCTACTGCGAGGACTGCGAAAGAAGAAACCTGTCAATACCTAATGTGTCCGATGTATTATTTTTAGCTGGAAAATGCCTTTACGCACCCCAAGAAAAGACTGTCCATACGGAAGTATAACACTTACTGTTCGATCCAGAAAACCCAACGGATTCTTTCTCATACTTGGATAAAATAACCAGAAGTTCCCAATGTTGTTGGACCTGGTCTAGAACAACGGTGCTGCTAAAAAAATGCTTTGGATTAGAGCTTAGTCCAGCCATCCCTGTGTTAGTCCACTATGAAAAAACGGATACTTTAGAAGGCGTGTTGAAGACGATAGCAATTAGAGACATCTTGTTTTGTCTCACCATCTTGCGTGATTGCCCTAAGGGTAAGATCATGGAATCTTGTTAAGAGACGTTTGTTCTAGTCTATGGTTTAAAACCCCTCTTTCCTGGGAATGGAGAAGCCTGTGTTCAACACTGGGACGTTTATAGGCCGTCCTTACCTTACCTATACGTCAACCGTCTGAAAAGGCGTGATTCCCTGCGTCCCGTGCCTTAAAAGGCGCTGTTGTTAGGTTGTCTGGGTTGATAACGTTTTTTTTATTGCTGGTGCTAAGTGATTATACCGTCTAAGAAGAAAGCGCGCTAATCTGGTAAGAGGTAATTTAGTTTTCATGGTTTATACACAGCATCGTACCGGAATATAAATCTCTCGGTTTGCGGAAAGTCTTTGCTGGTAGGGTGGTAACTGGCGACGGCAGAAGCCTACCACCAGTCAAATGCCACCTTGTTTTGGAGTGATAGTTTATTCTCCTTACATATGCGATGCATTTTCATGACACTTTTCAGTAATCTTTTTGCGGTAGCGCATATTTCTATCGTAAATGATTACTAGATATCTACACGGCGTTATGCCAGGAAAAATTGCTTAAACAGGCCTTGAAATATCGGATTTCGTGTAAAGTTCTTGTTTATGTCGATAAATGAAGATGCAGTCCAAAAACCAGTAGAAAACAAAAGACAAGTTCATACATAGGCGCGTCCTTTTCTATGCATTAAACTTCCGATTTCTTTTGAAATACATCATTAAAATGTATCTACCTTTTTAAAGTTATGAAGCTAATACTGTTCTTTGTAATATACTTTAAAAAACCTATCACAATTATTACAGATAAATTGAATATAAGCTCTAATACAACAACAATATTATATAGTTGATGTAAAACTTAGTTTGCAGTACGTAATAAGGAACTTCTGAAGGTTTTTTGTCGTAATAAATTAATAGATTGTTTTTCTAACGTCGTTTTTAGTTCAATCTATGAGGTCAGTGATTGCTGTACAATAAAAATAGATCTATTAGGAAAACACATAAACTTATTTATAAATTAAATAAACCTGTTAAATGAATCAACTTGTTAATCTGCCGATTTTTTGTTTTAATGTATAAATGCAAATGCGATAGTCAGAATTCGAGACGCAAAAACTTGAATCGTGATACAACAAAAGTTACATGCTTGGAACTTCCTCTGCGGTATAAAATAACGAATTTATTAATATACGTACCTATTTACGAGTTATCTTGTCGTGTTTGAATATCTTCATGATTAATTAATCATGAATAATCCTCTACATTCAGATTAAGCCTGCGTGTTTTTCTTATCGAACCGACCTATACATAGCCACCTGGAACGGTCACATAGAAAAGCATCTTATTATGACAAGGTCGTATTATTCTTTCAATATAGATCAAAGTAAACCCTATACAGAAGATTCAAAGTACAGTTTTATTGTTCCCTATGTGACATAGAACCCTGTCGCTGTAAGCGTGCGTCAGTATTCTGTTAGTATACAATAAATATTCGGCGCCAGTTGTGTCAGTACACACATATACATAGAAGTGAACAGCTCTGTTGCTTGCACGAAGCGACAACGTCGCATTACTTGTCAGACGAATTCCAAACTAACTTCAATTTACGTAAACAAGATTGATATAGTTCTATTAAAATTTTGCTATATTAATCTAAACCTTAAATGGTTCATGACAAGGTCTATAATAAAATATGATATATTACTTGGAACTTTGTAATATTATTGTGTTTGAAGTCGGTGCGAGGGTAGCGGGACGCGTTGTCGACGCATTGTGTTCGTTTTTTTTATAAGCATAATAGAATCGATGTCAGTTGGCAGATTTTTTATTTTACCGTTTTTTGGCCTTGTTAGATGCGAATTAGATGAACAACAATAGCCACTGATAGATAAGGCAGACGTTCTAACGTTATTGTGACGAAACACTGTACGAGATAGTTTGTTTGCAATTGTTTGGCAACAAACAACAGTGGCAAAATTGTGTGAAGTATTGACGAAAACATCGAAAATTAACATTTTACCCGTTATTTCTAATGATAACCAATGTTATATTAAAAATAGTGGAATTAACATCTATTTCCAATAGCCCTCGTAAGTTTTAAATTAATTTATAAACAGGCAATATCATCCTTACACTGAAAGCATCAGTTGTTTAACGATAAAAACAAATCCTAACGAAAACCATTACAAACAATATACAAAAATAATAAAATATTATATAATTTTTACATATCGAGGATATTGCGTAAAATCCGAAAGGCCAACAAACAAGTTGAGTCAAAAAATGGAAAGTCTTAAAACTTTACACAGAACTGATGTATATTTTCTTTAAAGTGTAAAAGAATGAATAAAGTGAAAACCGTCTAAAAAAACATTAGTTTCTTCAGTCAAAATCTCCGACCACAGAGTAATCCATTATTCTCTCTCCCACAGAGTATGTATTTTGAAATTCATGACAAGTGGAATAACATCTATGAAGCTGTGTCTGAATTGCATTAAAAGCACATTTACACTAAACCATTTATATTTAATTTCATAGAATTTGGAACTATAAATGCTAACATGTTTTTTTTTGTTTTGAAAATCATTGCCTTTCTATAAATCATAGAAAACCATAAACTATTGATGTAGTTACGTATTAGGAATTAAATCTTATTAAAACCATTAACCAGGATATAGGTATCTATGAAATACATCAAACAACTGACCAAATAGTTGCTATATTTATTAAAGAAGTTTATCTAGATTATTGAATTTAATCCAGAAGTCTTAAAGCCTAATTAGTTAGTCAGTGTTTTTTAAACCTAGCTGACATTAAATAATTTTTCTTTGCGTTTATTTCATTAGAAATCGGACTCCAAAAGACCTTTTCCTTAATTCAATTAAGTATCATTTTCATACCTAAATATATAAATATAATACGTTACATTATCTTACTCTTAATTGTTTACCAAATACATAATGCCTATAGAAGACAACATGTACAGCATATTTCATCTTGAACGAATTTCAACAGAAAATACATACATCACACATCATTCCCATAGTGGTAGGCAGAGACCACGTCCTTCCACTTGCCACGATCCTTGCATATCTCCTTCGCTTCTTCCATTCTCATTAAACGTTTCATACAAGTGCGTTGGTTTAGGGTACTCTTGACCTGGCCCTTATTTAAAGTTGTCAGTCTCCTTTCATTCATTCTCTCTACGTGCCCAAACCATCTAAGCTACCTTTCATAATTTTAGTCACTACATCTTCTTTTATACCACAACGTTCTCTTATCGCACTATTTCTTACTTTGTCACACAGTTTCAATCCACTCATACTTCTCAAACAACAGAAAAGATATGTAAAATACAGAAAGTGTAAAGTTAAAGTAACATTAAACCATCTTAAGTGACATTAAATCGTAATCGCCTAAGGCTGTAATGAGATATGTAGATTACGGCTGTGATCATTTGCAACTATTGCATTAATTTAACATTGTAAAGACAGCAACTAAGTATAAAATTACTCTAATTTAATACTGGAGGCGATGAACGATTTGGATACAAATATAAAAGTTGTTTTTCTAGCATAATTGTTTATCACATACAGGAACGTGTCTTCATGGAAGATGTTAAGAGTCGGAAGAATCGCGGTTGATCTTAATACATAGCATCACACCACATTCCAATAGGGATAGGCAGTGACCACGTCCTTCTTCTTGCCACGATCCTTGCATATTTTCTTCGCTTCTTTCATTCTCATTAAGCCTTTCATACGAGTTCGTCGGTTCAGAGAACTCTTGACCTGGCCCTTATTTAAAATGTCCTGGATTCGGTCCACGACAGGTTCGCTTTGGTCTTCCCCTTCCAACTTTCCCATTCGCTCTTGACTCATAAAGCTTTTTGTTAGTCTTCTTTCATTTATTCTCTCTACCTGCTCAAACCATCTAAGCATACCTTTCTCAATTTTAGTCACTACATCTTCTTTTATACCACAAGTTTTTATAGCATAATAATCCCTACTAACTGTAGAATTTGTTGTTTCAAGTTTATCGTATAACAAGGCTTTACTATGACCACATTTGATGATAGATGACGATACAATTTGAGTTAGTGGCTCGCGAAGCTTCTAATAGACATTTTACTTGTTATGGTTTCTACAGTGTCGTATTGGAATGCAAATTTTTTCCATGACCTCACGTCTTTGCACGTAGGTTATTACCGAAGTATAGGACTAGTTAAAACTGGAATTGAATCCGAGATCCCTGCTGACGAAGCGTAAAAATTTTCCTAAAATAATATACGTTAATAATACGTAAATACTTCATATTGAAACTTTTTATTTATTTCGAAATCTGTAAAAGTTAAGCGCGACAGAAATATAAAGTTGAATGGAAATACCCGCTTTTTCTTATAATGCTTAGTTTCGCTTCAGGACAATTGCCCCTTAAAGGCACTTAACAATTAAATTCTCTTTAAACTGCTGCTCCATTGAAACCTACATATCGGTTGTCTATATGTTTTCTTTTTGTAAATTTGGTATAATCGTTGTCATTCAAATTTTAGTTCTAAACTATACTGTTTCATGAAAAACACTTACATATCTCAGATGAAAAGTCTCATTGAATCAGCATGATGGGTCTGTACTAGTGAAACACTCTATTTTATATTATGGAATATTAATCAAGGTAATTACCGTATGAACTGGAAATGAAGGATTCCTTACTTCCTTTCTTGCGGAATTCCACTGATTGTCCTGATCTGAGAAAGCTTTTTATGCCAATTGTTTTCACAATAGTTATGTCAATATAGTAGTAAAGTATCCACTTTACGAGAAAGCATTGACATTTACTAAACATGCCAGAGCTATTCTCGGATTCTCGGGTTATGCAGATTTCCTTGCGGTGTTATCTTTCACCCAAAAGCACGATGAGGGATAGGAAAGGATAATTAAGCAAAAACCACGCTGCTCCAGTGTGGCTTTGGCAGGCATACTACCCAAGTAAATGTGATAATTAAGTGCACTCTCTATTCCATCAGTCTCACAATCTGATGGGATGGTAACCCGACATAACCAGAGAGAGATCAGGCGTAGAACCGACAGCTTAAAGTGCACGGGGCACGAGGGTGGAGCACACCGCCAGCTATACAACTTCGAACAAATTCTAAGAATTTTTAACAGATAACTCAATATCGATTTTGAATAACTAGACCAATGAGAGCTAAGAATACCAGGGCTGCCGGAGACTGAATTTCGAAAAAGAGATCAATAGCCGGATCCCACTCGGTTGGGCAGCGTTCGGAAAGTTATTTAAAATCTTTTCTTCCAACATCCCTCAGTGCCAGACGACCAAAGTCTTCCGAAAACGCGTGTTGCCAGTGATCACCTACGGATCAGAAACGTGGCTGCTGACTATGACCCTTATTCGAAAGCTCAAAGTCACACAGCGTGCGATGGAAAGGGCTATGCTTGGAGTTTGCCTACGCGGTCAAATCAGAAATGAGGAGATCCGTAAAAGAATCAAAGTCACCGACATAGCCCTAAGAATCACGAAGGTGAAGAGGCAATGGGTGGGACATACAGTCCGATGAACTGGTGGACGTTGGGGCCCGTGGGTGTTGGAGTGGCGAACCCGCGTCGGACGACCAGTGTAGGCAGATCCCTCCACAAGGTGGACCGATGATATAAGGAGAGTCAGCTGCTGGAGCTAGCAGCTGGAGCCAGACGGCACAAGATCGGCTACTGTGAGCATCATTAGGTAAGACCTTTGTACAGCAATGGCCGTCCATCAGTTGCAGTGAGTGAGTGAGAGGCCAATGAGGCAGTTTAAGAAAAGTGCAGTAGCCAGAAAGAGTTGAGTATGAAAAATATGAGGATTGCATTCCGCGTACAGTTTTGACGTCAGGAAAGATTATGGATTATACAATTCTGGAGTTGGCTAGGGAATGATGTAGAAGTAATAGCTACATTTCCAACATTTTATATACATGTAACATAAAGTAATAAACAACGTGTAAAGACATATTTCATCCTATGGCAGGTGATGTTCCGGCTGTCAAATGTCAAGCCATTTTTATTATTCACGCGTAAAAACAAAACGCTAACGGGTTAATTGGATAGATGCATTTGTATTCTTAACAATTCGTAGTTAAGGTGTCAATAAAACATTTATAACTAGCTGTTCCCTAAGGTGTCTTCCGAGTCCTTTATAACACTACGAAAGGAGTCTGTTAAATTTCAACATAATTTTAATGATCTCGTGATGAGTAAGTGGTGGTTTTGTGCTCGATTTCTGCCTAGTTTTATGGGATTGTTTCTATAGCTAAGGGGTTCCCTAACTATGCAATGATTTAGGGAATGTCGGGCATTAAATCATCGTCGCATTATTGCCTTTCAAATCTACCCGGTTTGGGGGTACATCGCTTCGATGTTACTTATATCAATCTTTACATTGAGATCATGTGTATTAAAAAATAATATTGCGAAAATTGAATAATATTACCTATTCCTTATAAAATCTTTCGCTGTAATTAGTTATACCGTTTCGAAGATTAACAAAAGAATTACAAAGAATTTCCGCTCTCGCAGAAATTTCAGGAATAAATAGTCTATGCTGTTTTCTATTCCATAATTATAAGCCAGTGAAAGTCATCTGTCCGTCTTGAAGATCAGCGGAAATAACGCAAGAGAAAAAGACCAAAAAAGCAGAGATGGTTTGCATATAAAAACTTGCTGATTGTCCGTCATTTTCTTTAAACATATAAGTAACTAATGGACAGATTTAATTGGCGTTAAAAGATCGTCAATCAAATATATCATGCTAATAAACCTTGAACATAATAATGGACGGAAAAACAAGGAGTAAACATTAAATAGCGACATAGAAAACACATTTTATGTTCAAAAGTCAATCGTGGTCGGCGTGTCGTAAACCGTTCACAATGGCTCGTAAAAATGCTTTATAGCGATTGCTGCCTTCAGAAAAACTACTACTGGTGTCGAGTAAAACTCGAGAAACACTCGAACGACTATATTTTTTTATTATTTGTTGATATTTTTCAACATGGATGTCCACTGCTGAAGAAAAGTTTTACCTAAAACCCTACAAGGTCCGGTTTTACGCCGCCTAGCTCCAGAACCTATTGGCGACCCTCTTAATGTCGTTGATCCCCTTTCTCGGGAGGTTATTACCTTCAAGGCGCCAGCACCTTCAGCCCCAATGCCCATCGATCCTTAGCACCATAGCTCCATTCATTGTCATTTTAGCAACGTGATTCTATGGGTTATATTGGTTCTTGTACGGATCTCCTTATTTTTAATTTGATCACATTTAGCCCTTTCCATCGCCCGCTGAGTGGCTTGGAGCTTTCGACTGTAGTCAGCGTTTCCAATCACTAACAACACTGTTTGAAGATTTAGGTCAAGTCCCCGTAAATTTCTGAATGCCGCCCAATTGAGTTGGATTTGACCTCCTTGTCGAAATTGGACCTACCTAGCTGGTATGTCAGAATTATGTGTACTGGTCTATAATTTCGAATGCTGAACTTTCAACGAGTCCACCTGTTGATAAACGCTGCTGTGGTCTTTGAGATCTTCCTAAGTCTCTGCTATCAAGATCACGTCTTCGGAAAACTTTAGACGAGTGATGTACTCAACGTTGATGTTGATGTTTCACTCCATAAGTTTAAAGAGGTCTTTGAACGCCAAGGTAATGAGATTTGGAGGAAAAATATCTCCCCGTGTAAACACGTGTATTTATCGGTTTAGCATCTCTGCAAAGATCTCAACACGACCCACGTTTCCTTCGAATTTATTGATGTATATCTAAGTTTTTTGTGATGAATAATAATTATTTTGAGATTTCATTTGTTGATATATAAAGGCTGCAAAAATCGGAAAATCGATTAACCGTTATTCCCACATAATCCATGTGGAAAGGGGTACAGAATACAAGGTATATACTTTTTACAAAGACCTAATAATTGAAGAAACCCTTGGTATATGTCTAAGACCATACGACAGAAGTGAAAACTTCATCCAGTTTAATTTAATAACATCAAGGATGGTTGTTTTATAATATAAAATTACCATCTAGCTTTACAGACTAATTAGTAATAATACTTTTACCTAGTCTTTTATTATCTACCTAATATCTACTTGTATTTTCTAAGTCTAGAGTCCAGCGACTATGCTTCCAGTTCTTGCTTCAGATAACAATTTTTTCTCTGTATTCATAAAATAATAATATATGTGCAAATGATTTAGCTTATTCTGGTTTTAAGTTATTTGTGGAAGTCCAGGGAAGATTCAAAAGGTGAGTACATACGAAAAAATTCTAGAAATTACCACATTAAATCAACAAATTCGCTTTCCGTTTAACTATTCCTACCTTTCAAACATTTGATATTCATGCCGTCGTTTACAATTTAAGTCTTTCTGAAATGAAATGAAATTTAAAAGTGACGCTTTTTAAATTCGTCTTCTTCTTTGTTAAATGGCTTTCAGGTGTGCCAATTGGGCACAGATTATCTCGCCAGTGTGAAGTTTGTTGGTATCTTTCAAGCCTTTTTTTAATTTCTTTGAATTTGAAGTTCAAACGTTGAAATGTCAGAAAAATACATTTGAAAACGATACTTTTCTTTTATTTTCGATTTGTTTTCGACATTTGACATTGACAATCAACAATTTAAATTTTGTAGATTATCAAAATTTTGGTTTACAATCACAGAAACCGTACAATCTCCTACGTGCCTTCTCCAATTAACGTGCCACTGGCGAAATTGTGTGTGCCTTGTTACACCTGAAAGCCAATAATTCAAAGAAGAAGAAGAAGAATATTTTATGGATTTAAAGTTTCGCGTTATTTGGATTGAATTGTTTTTGTTCCGATTAAGTTTTGACCACATTTTGTACTAAACTTGGAAAATTCTGCAATTATCACTTCAGTTTTTTTTATTAATGGATTCTGAAGTGGCACGAAGTTTCCCGGATTATGTAGTAACTAATAAAAATTAGACAATTACACGTAGTCTATAACTTTCTTGCTTCACAAGTACCGATTTTACTCAAAGGAGCTTTACGTAGCCAAGTGTGACGACTCAATTTCATTCAATACTCAGCAATAAGATCTAAGAAACTTTTCTCTTCCTAGAATCATTATAAGACTTTTCATAAATGTTCATTAGTAAGGGTCAAGGACCACCCGACGTAGGAAATATGACCGGTGTGCAATGAAGGCTTCTGTAATAGAAAATGAGGAACAGTCTCGTAAACTTCACCGCTTAATAATATCTAATTAACTTTTTTCTCAAACTAAAATGTTGTAAACTTACTATCTAGATATTAATATTATTTCAATTCATCTGGTATTATTCTTTAAAAGTTTTCTGTATATATTGGTGGCCCTCACATATTATGTTATTAAATATATACGCTTAGATGGTTTGTGCACGTAAAGAGAATGAATGAAAGGAGATTGACAAAAAGGATTTATGAGTCAAGAGCGAATGGGAAAGTTGGAAGGGAAAGCCCAAGGTGAACGATCCTGGACCAAAACCAGGATATTTTAAATAAGGGTACTCTAAACCGACGAACTTGTATGAAAGGCTTAATGAGAATGAAAGAAGCGAAGGAGATATGTAAGGATCGTGGCAAGTGGAAGTACATGTCGCTGCCTACCTCTACGATGCTATGTATGTATGTTTTAAATAAAAACTTCACAGGATAGAAATGAGTATGATACGTTGGGCAGACGGGGTCACGATCAGAGATAGAATAGGCAATAAACATATTAGAGGGACTTTCAAGGTAGTTGATATTGGAATGAGTTTAGATTAAGATTGTACGGCTATATACTGTGAAGATCTGAAGATTATGTTGTTAAAAAGTGCCTTTCATTGAACTCATAAGGGAGAGAGGAAGGTCAATAGAGCGTTTAATCAGAAAAAGTAGAGGTCAATGATGATAGTGATTAAAACATTATGGAATACATGAAAATCTCTTGTCACCATTAATTGATGGTACGTCGTTGATCACTTGGAAAAAGGGAAAGTCCTTAGTGTCGGATGTTTTAAGTGTTAATACGCTTACACCATCCAAGATTAACGCAAATCCCAAATCTTTTAGAGATAAATTCATACTATTGTGGATGTTTTTATCGATTGTGATTTAAGATATTCCACCCACACACACACAAACTGTTAGGAATCTTAGTGTTTATTTAGACCAAGACCAGGGGTCTTAGCATATAAAGGAAATTAATGGAAAGTATTTTGTGGCTATGAAACCGCTGTGATATTGCAAAGTATCCTTTCAAACCCCAAAAAATATGTTAGAATTCATATAATTTATGTTAGCGCAGTCTCTCGTCAGTATTTTCGACTATGATGACGCAAGCTTCCCCGGTCTCGCTGAGGACCAGTCTAACAAACTTGAGCGACTTTTAAGCATTGCCATTCGGTTCATATTTGGTTTGTGCAAATATGACCATAAATCCGAATTTCATACAAAGCTCAGACTCAGGCTATCCATCAGACTTCGGTGGAATTTGCACATTCTCTCTCTACTCTACTATTTTTGTTTTTTACACTGGGAAATGATTTTATGCACTGGCCCCGACCCTAAGTATAGTGTGGTACTCGGCGGACAAGAAGGCCTCGCAATGCCTACTAAAACTCAGCGAAACCCTCTTCACCCACGAATGAAGGATTATACCGAATTCTCGAAGGCGGAAGGACTTACGCTAACAGGAGCTGCTTTATACTCCACCTCCTACGGCGGTGTGAGGGAGCACCCGCTGCAATCTCCCTCTCTTGTTCTTCTCCTTCAGTGAGATGATCGTCTCACAGAAGAACGCCACTCCCGCCCAACATCTCTCATTAGAGAGCATCGCACTTACAACGCTGTCCAGTGAGAGGTCCACGCCGATCAGCGCAACTAAGAGGTGACGCTGAGATTCCCAGGCTGCAGAATCTGCCAAAGTATGCTGTGCTAAGTCGGCAACACCAAACTCATGGCATGCCGGTGATTCCTAGCGACCAATCCTGTGCAGGAATTATTCGAAACATCCGTATCTGCTTCCTGGAAAGCCATTTTTCCTGGTGAAGGCACATCGCCTCAGTGGCCACGTCCGCACACTGGGGACCTGAGATTTAACCCAGAAACTGTACCCTATCTTAAAAGCAATTTTGAATTCCGGCGAATTGATACCCAAAAGGCATGCTCTGTTAAAGAACTTGCTGTTAGTACAAAACGCTGTAAAACGAAAGTACCTCTAAATTTAAGAAGTGAAATATTATTGGTCACTACCGAAGTTACTACCATAAAATCAAAATCAAAAATATCTTTATTCAAGTAGGCATATTACAGCACGTTTGAATCGTCAAATTATATATTTTTTTCCACACTCTGATTCTAATATACGTCTGATGATGGTACTCAAAATCGGCTTAAAATCTAAAGTTACGAGGGTTCCTTCGCGCCCTGATCCGAGAAGAACCCACAACAAACTCAGTCGGGTATTTTTTTCTTAGCATCATCATTAAAATATCATATTAGTTTACTATATTTTAATTAAAATTAGAGCAATTCGTTCACTCCCAGGCGTTTCTATCGTCTAGGTAATCTTGCAACTTACGATACGATTCTTCTATCATCTTTCTTTTAACAAAGACTTTGAATTTATTAATTGACATCTTTAGAACGTCTTGTGGGAGTTTATTATAGAAACGTATACAGTAACATATATCATGAAACTCAGAACGGATAAATGGAATTACAGGTCCCATGTATATTTATAAATTATGTGTCGTAATTATATTCCTGTTTATGTATACACACCACTTACCTTCTCTCTCCTTTCTGTGATGATTTCCATAGCGCCAGGGTTAATGGTAGAGATCGCTAATGAGCGATAAAACCACCCAGTTGCACATTAAAAGTAGCTCATATTGAGTACTTGTGCATCTATTTTTAGCGTGGTGTTCTATAAAGTATATTATCTATCTACAAACAATTCTGTAGCACATCAATTTGATATATCTCGTAAAGTTTAGTCAGCTTTTACGGTCCTTCCCCTTGAATCACTTTAGGTATTGCTGCATTTCGATCCGTTGAATAGTTTGAAACATCTAAGGTAAGTGTCAGCAGGACTTCATTTTATACTATATATAAAAGATGAACTGCTTCATATCTTATTTCAGCAACTAGTATTTACTTTTTAACAAAATACTAAGAAGATCGGTTAAAATTCCGATCTAAAATTAGGCATGCATATTTCGCTCGTTCCAAATTCTTGGCAATATTCCATGAAATGAACATGATTAAATACATTGTAATCTATGCAACTGTTTATTATAAAAAAATATTTATGTACAATATTAGAAGAAGAATAGGATAAAAATTTGTAGGTTTTGTTAACATTTTAATTTACTTTTGGAAAAGGTTGTATCTATTGTTATAGGAATAAAAATAAACCATTTTTAAATTATATAAACCGGAGACTTGTAGAAGAAATTAACAAGTAACACTATAAATTTGCATTTCTCTATATAAGACTGTTTCTATTCTATATTTTTATAACCCTTTTCTAAGTAATTTCAGGAATTAAGTATTATTGTTTTTAACTTAAGTTTTCGCGATTTAACGACATATTGAAAACTGTTTTAACGAGTCCATATCACGATGGCGTTTTTGAATTTTGTCGATATTTCGACCCATTTGCATGGGTCGTGGTCACGGTGTAACTTCAGTGAGCGGTGGTGACTAGTATCACGCCTCATTCGCATAGAGATAAGCAGAGACCAGGTCCTTCGACTTGCCACGATCCTGGAATTTATATTTAGCTTCATACAAGTTTATTGGTTTAGAGTACTCTTGACCTGGCCCTTGTTTGAAATGTCCTGGATTTCCCTTCCCAAGTCTTCCCCTCCCAAGTTTCGCATTCACTCTTGACTCATAAATCCCTTTTGTCAGTCTCCTTTCATTCATTCTCTCTACGTGCCTAAACCATCAAGGCATACCTTTCTAAATTTTGGTCACGACATCTTCTAGTATACCATAACGTTATCTTATTACACTATTTGTTACTTTGTTACTCAGTTTCAATCCACTCATACTTCTCAACGCTCTCATCTCTACCGCATTTATTTTACTTGTATGATTCTTCTGCCATACCCAACTTTCAATACCATACATAAGTGTTGGCGCTAACACTCCTCCGTGCACAGTCAGTCTGACTCTTTGGGATACCATCTGGCTATTCATAAAGGCGTGCAGAGCACCATTTCCCCTGTTTCCTGTATTCACTCTCCTTTCAATATCACTTTCACATGTTCCTACGGGACCCACACCCAGTAATAATTCATTATTTCTTAATCCATATGAATCAAAATTAGTAATATTTGGCTCTAGCCAGCAAATTAGTATGATCAACTTTAACTCCGCCAAGGTTGCTATTAAGGATAATATTTTAGTGCGTATTCTTGAGGTTCGTAACCCAGGCCATATTTTTTTCAGACTTACGGTTGCACATGTTGCTGAAGTACCTAACTGTTTTTATAGGTTAAAAATTCTGTATAAAATTCAGCAATACCTAAGCCAACTTTCAACGCATTCCATTAATTGAAAGTATTCCATTAATAGTAAGTGCTCTCAAAGCTCGTTTATGTATCAAAACCAAAGTAAACCAAAGTAATCAAAGTAAACATATATAGAGCGTTCAGAATGAATGTTTTTCTTTTTACATTCCAAAAGGATGTCACACCTTTCTTAAACAAGCATAATCTTAGCAACTTCACTATTTGGTATCATCAAGTCTGGTAATATCTATAGAATCTATAAAATAAATGAAGAAAGAATAGAAAGAATTTAATCGAAATAGCTTATGTATAAAGAAAACAAAGGCAAAGAGGTAGCTTTGAATACATTGCAACCCGTGGTTGGAATAATATGTCCCCACAAATTCGAAACTGTGCCACAAAAAATGACTTTAAGTAGCCGATTTCGTGGGAGTGGAAAGTCTCTGAAGTCGGACTATAGATTTACTTTTTTTTAACATAAAAGCTTTATTACACTAAGTTTTTCATAACTTACTTTCAGATTGTTGAATTTTTTTTTCTCTCTCTTTATTTATGGAGCTTAGTCACCATGCGACTATGCCACTCCGTTGGGTAAACATAATATTCAATTAAATATAATTGCGACTTATCATCTAGCCTTAAAATAAATGTTAACTAATTTATATACAATTTTTGTCTTCTTACAGTAAGGGTATGCTAATAGGGTAATGAAGTCGACTATATCTAACTTATATCCTAGTTGTAGAGTACAATTACTTCTAAATGCTTCGTTCCGCACACACTCCATCAAGACATGATATATATCTTCAATTACCCCACAAATGGAGCAATTGGGAGTATCAGACTTCCTGATTAACTTCGCAAAAGTATTTGAGGGAATGTGTCCAGAACGAAGCCTTAGCGCTAATATAAGATCTATTCGATTTAATTTCCATTTCTCGAACCAACAAAATTTCCACGGCTGCGACTGCAATGTTTTGTACCAAATGCCCTTCTCCTTTGACCGCTTATCAAAATACTCGGCCCAAAGAGAAAAGCAATCAGTTTTGACTTGTCCAAATATGTCTGAAAAAACTGGATCTAGATGCACACTCTCACCATCTATACAGGCTTATTTAGCCAGGCTGTTTCAGATTGTTAGATATACACTTACATTCATAATCTAACCAATATACAGATTTTACTTTACAACAAATATTTATCTAACTGATACATTTTAAATTCGTAACATCATTTACCAATAGATTGAGAATTTATATTTGTTATATCTTTTATAAGGAATGTCCTATTTGAGTAATTTAAATAGTATTTTGTAGATACTGAAACGGTCTTTAATAAAATATCATTTAAGACGATAAAGATTAATACAGAGGTATGAATAAATTAGTTTGATTATTACCGGCACTTTTAATAACTTTTAAAATGCAAAAAAGTAGTTATAGTGGCATAACTACAGCATATGGACATATGTCATTCTAGACTTTTTTGTTGATAATAATACGTTCTATATCATTGTAGAACATTTTTTTGTTTTATCTTCAAAAGTTTTCGCAGTGCACGTTTTATGTGACCAATTTTTTCACACCTTGGGTTACATTATTGCATTTTTATTAGGGATCCCTATTTTTTTTTGAGAAAGTAATATAGCCTATGTAGCTCAGTGAAAATGCAGCTTTCTAATGGTGAAAGAGGTTTTGAAATCGGTTCAGTAGTTTTATGTAAAAACGTAAATGTTTCCTCTTTATAATATTAGTTTAGATTGATACAGATAAGTTTTGTTTATTTAAAAAAAACTGGATTTTTATATTAATTTTTAAATATGTAGTACTATTGTTATTATTATTTTTATACTACTATTATTCCTTATGATACTTTGTAAACGTTCTCTCTTAGTTTTCAATTAAATATGCTGTGGCGTTTCAGCAGAAAATTAGCGTCGTGTGTTCTACAGACGACAAAATGTCTGTCAATCTTTTCGAGGTATTGTTACAGACAGTATTTGCTTTTTGAATTTGTAGTTTTTTAGTTTCTTTTTCTCTTGTGAAGAAGGTACATTAAAGTAGAAAGTAAGTTTTTTTAAAAGTTTGTGTTATTGTATCATTGTAATTAATTGTCGTAAGGATGTCTGTGAGGTAACTAAAGTTAGTCCTGAAAACTAGCGTCTTTGCGACTTTGAGCTGAATGGGGGACCTTATTTGTTCCACAGATATACTTTTTTGTTCTTCTATGCCTTATATGTTAAAAAAATGTGTGAAGAAACAAATAAAAACTTTATCTATCTATCCACTTGGTTGGACCAGCGGCTAGGAAATCTAACTTGCCAGTAATTGTTAACTTGTATAAGTTGTTAGACTGGCATCGGGCAATCTGACCGAAGTAGCCAAGAATAGTTTGGAAGTTTGGTTGAGAGTTTAGTGTCAGCACGAAGGTGCTCCAAGATAAACTTATTCCTCCCCTTGGTCCATAGTATTTGCAACATTCTTCTCCAGCACCACATTTCGAATGCATCGATCTTTTTCCTCTCTGTTGCCTTGATTGCGCATGCCTCTGCACCATAAAGGATTAGAGAACCACCCTCTCAATGTCACGTTTTAATTTTGAAAAATACTTAATACGGCATAACTTCACCACTGGATTCCACGTGTCCGCCAGTTTAAAACCATCTTCGCGATTGAAATTTGGATACTTTTCCGCGACAAGAACTTTTATGGGCTAAGTTGACAGTGTTGACTTCTTTGCAGCAATGATTGCTATAGATCGCTTCATTTGCCCAATATAAAAGCTTCCACAGCTGCAGTCAATTTTGTAAACGTTCGTACATTGATATGGTAAACGATTCTTCGGAGATCTTACCATGTTTCTTATCTTTTGTAAGAGAGAGAAGACTGTCTTAATGCTGTAGTTGTTTTTAAGTAGCCTGTCTATTCTGCACGTCACGTGAGTGATCGCCCAAGTCACCTTGCCTTGTTGAAATCACATCATTATTCATATTATTTGTTAAAGTATTTATTTTGTTTGTGATGTCGATACTTACTACGATAGTAATACTCTCTCACTCACGCTCACACAACCAAATTCATTGAAACTATAAATATAATGTACGTTATATTTGTTTTAATTTAATACTTTGACCTAATCTACCTCATATATATTTTTATTATCTAAGTCTAGAGTTCAACGACTATGCTTAGTTTACTATAATGTATATTGACTCATACTGTTCTTGAGTTCTTACAAAAACACTACACTACACTATATTGTGTCACTGCACTTTCACTTACTCAAAAGGTTTTGTTCTTTTGAGTCTTTTCTTTGTTCGTGTGATATCCAGAAGTTTAGCAGCTTCGGAATTCACGTGATGGTGAACTCTTTGGTGATGAGCTTTGACAATTCTTTCGATTTAATTATTAACGAGCTCCGTGTTTAGGTCCTTGTGAAGATCGCTATTTTTTATGTACCAAGGTGCGTTAACAATTTCCCTAAGTACTTTGTTTTGGAATCTTCGTATTATTTTGAGATTGCTAGGTTTGGAACATCCCCATAGTTGAATACCATATGTCCATACTGGTATTAGGACCGATTTATATAGTAGTAGCTTATTGTTGCTGTGCTGAATGCCTTCCAAGTAGCCAATACATATTTCTATAACGTATTTCTAGCTCTTCACGTTTCTTTTTAACATGAGCTTTCCAGTATAATGATATATAATGAATAAAGTTCCTTTAATATAACAGAAAGGATCTGACCTCTAGATACGGGTACTCCTAGTTTGGGGGTCAAGGGTAATATTAATAAACGTATATAATTATGAGACTAAAGAATTGTTATTATTACATTATTTTCTCTGCAAACTTACAGCCATATGTGTAAACAAGCGGCCATGTAAATTGCATATTCAAATTACACTCCATCGCAAAATTAAATAGAGAGAAACAAAAAAAAATGTGAATGGCACGCTTCATTTTAATAGCGGCCCCACCCGCCCCGGGACTTCTATACACGCGAACCGAAGGGCGCCTCACCCTTCGCAATCAATTGAAACCCTCGTCTATTACTATTCACTGTCTCGCTCTAACAAACGGGGTTCACATCTCCCCATCCCTTTCTAAAACCCGACGCAAATTCAGCGAAGACAACCGATGAACGCCTCGGGCTACGTTGCGACTTTCAAAGATAGAAATTTTAGTATTCCAATACAAAGTTTTATCGCTGCCTACATCCAGATGTATAACTCTTATTATAAGGTGTTAGAGTTGAAAATCAATTTGTACACATGTAAAACTAATTTAGTAATGTCAAGATTAATGTATAAATTGCGCCGAGTGATGAAAAGCAGATTACATTGCGTTGACGCTTTGGGCGGGATGGAAATAAGTTTGAAAAATTTATTGCCTTTTCAATTTATGGTTATGAAATATACGCGTAGAAATTCTTATATTTATTTCTTTTGTGAGAATTGTTGAAGTTACACTACTTTCGGCGCGTTAGGGAAAAATGACGAGAGTAATTTTTTACGATGCGCGCGCACACCGTCACGAAAAACCGACACCCTGAAGTTGGCTATAGTTGACATTTTAGTTTTTTTTGAAAAGATTTTTGTGTAAGGCGTGTACATAAGTACACACTCACACTTAATTTTTACTATACTTGAAATTAGAACGGCCTCGCTGGTGCAGTGGTGCGAGTATTTGTCAGTAGGCCAATTTTATGAAATTGCATTTTAGAGTCTCCGGCCGTGGCTAGTTACCACCCTAGCATACGTACCGCCAAGCAAGTGATTGTGTTCCGGTAAGATATTTTGTAGAAACCATATGAGGTAAATTACCCCAAAACCAAAATCAAAATACAGTGGGTCTTGGTTAAATGGGACCTGATGAAACCTTTATTATAGAGAGTTGTAATGAGATCCCGGTACTTTTTCATGGAATACGTATTCGTACATTCATACATAGCATCACGCCTTATTCCCATAGAGGTAGTCAGAGACTACTACGTCCTTCCACTTGCCTCGATCTTTGCATATCTCCTTAGCTTTTTTCATTCTCATTAAACTTTTCATATGAGTTCATCGGTTTAGAGTTCTCTTGATCTGGACCTTATTTAAAATGTTCTAGATTTGGTCCAGGAACCTTCGCCTTGGTCTTCCCCTTCCAACTTTCCCATTCACTCTTGACTCATATATCCTTCTTGTCAGTCTCCTTTCATTCATTCTCTTTAAGTGCCCAAACCATCTAAGCATACCTTTCTCAATTTTAATCCCTACATCTTTTATACCACATCGTTCTCTTATCACGCTGTTTCTTTTTCTATCGTAATTCAATAAATTACCTCTATTAATGGGAATTTTCGAATCTGGTTAGATTAGATCTGATTTCTAGGATTTTTTTACCTTTACAATTGGGACTCTGTAACTCAATTCCTTCTACAAATATGACAAATTAATCGGGTTGGGAGAGGTTTTGACACTTACATTAGAATGGCTTTCGCACACTCTTTGTTTGTCAATATCGTAAAAATTAAAACTTTTATCAGATTATGATTGTGGAAAGTAGCGAGATGGACTGTTATTCAAAACAAGGAAAAAAGGAACACTCAACAACTCGCTTAGATGGTTTGGGCACGTAAAGAGAATGAATGAAAGGAGACAGACAAAAAGGATTTATGAGTCAAGAGTAAATGGGAAAGTTGGAAGGGGAAGACCAAGGCGAAGGTTCCTGGACCAAATGTAGGACATTTTAAATAAGGCCCAGATCAAGAGAACTCTTAACCGATGAACTCGTATGAAAAGTTTAATGAGAACGAAAGAAGCGAAGGAGATATCTAAGGATCGTGGCAAGTGGAAGGACGTGGTCTATGCTTACCCCTATAGGAAGGAAGCGTGATGCTGTGTATGTATGTAAGATTCAATGTTACAGTGTTATTTTGAAATACGATTCAATAAGACTGAATATATATTTAATTAATCACTAAGTAAATATACCTAAATAAATATGGACATAGGTATTTTGTTATTGCAAAATGCAAATAAGTTGTTGTCCGCGAGATTTTTTAAAACCATATGGCAATACTGAATAAGGAACACTGTTTTTACCACATTTTATCATTAATATTAAAGTTTTTTTTATGATTTACTTAACACTTTGAATGTTTGGAATGTTTTATTTGGAAAAGGATTAAATAAAACTGACTGATTTTGTGGTATTTGTGTTATAATGGCAAAGGTATTTTTAGACGATTTCGCTTCAATATTGAATGGATATCTTAAGTAGCAGAATCACAACATGAAAACAAGACCTTTCTATATGAAAAATTAGCATAACAATTCATGGAAATTAGCTTGAAAATTTATATTGAATTTTTGTTTACCTGCTCGTGATTCATTTATAATTACAATCCAGTCTAATAGGACCAACTGCCTAATTGGTCTAATGGTTAGCATGTTCGACTGATATGAGGTCCTGGGTTCGAGACCCAGGTCGGGCCAGTTCAAAATCAATATTGAGTTATATATTAAGATTTTCTCAATATTTGCCCGAAGTTGGGAAGTTGGCGGTGTGATCCACCCCCATGCCTCAGAGAGCACGTTAAGCCGTCGGTCCTGCGCCTGAACTCTCTCCAGTCGTGTCGGATTCCCGTCACATCGGACTATGAGACTGAAGGAATAGAGAGTGCACTTGTTGTGTACTATGCCTGCCAATCCGCAGTGGAGCCCTGTGCCCTCGGAGTGAGGAGCCCTGTGCTCAGCTGTGGGACGTTAATGGGCTGCTACTTACTTACTAATAGGACAAACCAGTGGCAATCGTGAATATAGATAAATAACTTACTATACCTAATAAACTTTTATTTTTTATTTGTTTAGTATTCTAAAAGATTCTACAAATTAAAACTTTTCAGTGTCAAAAGATCATAGAAATCGTTTTTGTTTTTAATATCCGCAATTACTATTATTTTACCGTTTTAATGACATTTGCTTTTATTATTGTTGTCACCGCTTAGGTCCCGATTCGGTGGAAATATGGCCGATTCTGTGAATTCAATTACTATATTTTTCCTAAAATTTTCCGATATTTTATCAGTTATTTACCCTGCTGTTTCACCCGCGTATTTCAAAAGCTTTATTTCATTTAGTTTTTCATTAGTTCCTTTCAGATTATTACACACAGACTTACATTCATAATCGAATCAATATACAGATTTTACTTTACAACATTTTTAAATTCGTTACATCATTTTCGTCGAATGTCCGACTTTATTCAATTTAAAAATATTTTACAGGTATTGAATGAATTCTTGAAATCGGGTTAGTAATTTTTACTATGATTATTATGAATTAAAAATAAAAACAGAAATTCATAATGCAATACTTTCTTCTACAACATTAAAGAAGAGTTTTACTTCTTATAAATGACACTCTGGATACATTATTTTCTTTTGATTAACATTTCTAAATTCGTTATATCTTTTGAATGGATCCGATATCCGAATAATTTTAATAGTATTTTACAAGTATTGAAAAGGTCTTTAGCGAAATATATATAAAATTTAATAAGATAAAAAATTAATACAAAGAGAGAGAGCGCGAAAACACTTTATTGCACACAAGATAAAAATAAAAAGACATATAACCTAAGATATTTATTTCTATAATATAGCGTGCAAAGGCGGTCTTATTGCTAAGCAATCTCTCCCAGACAACCTTATTTTGTAAAGAAGCAAACTAAAATGAATAATAGGACAGAACAGCGCCAAAAACTTAAATATAATATATAAAAATAAATTAAATATAATATATGGTTTGATAATTGTCGACAGTTCTATTAACCAGTAGAAACAATTTTTTTTTATTGCTGACAGATTAGCGTTTGACTGTGATCTCACCTGATACAGTCTAAGATGGAAACGCGCTAATCTGTTAAGAGGCGATATACCCCTTACGGTTTCTACACAGCACCTACCGGGGATCGAACACGGGACCTCCGCTAGCAAAGCGAATACTCGCACCACTGCGCCAGCGAGGCCGTAAATTTCCGCAGCGCACGCTACATTAATGCGTTTTTATTAGGAATCCCTATTTTTTTTTTGAGAAAGTAATATAGTCATGTCACTCACTGAAAATACAGCTTTCTTATGGTGAAAATATTATTGAAATCGGTCCAGTAGTTTTCTTGTGTAAAGATTAAATACAAAACACAAATGTTTTCCTCGTTATAATATACTAGCGGCCCGTCCCGGCTTCGCATGGGTAGACATAAATAGGTACAGATATTTTATTTATAAGCATGATAATTAAAACGACCATGAATTGACAAATATTATGAAAAAGTGTGATTTCTAATAAGAAGTAACTCTGAAAAGAACTTTTTAAGTAAAGCATAAAAATGTGTAAAAAAAACTCGAAATATTCAATTGCGACCACTGCGTAAGGAGCCGACCGGCTACCTAGTTCATAATAGTGCACCCCCTTCTCCCGCACTGCCCCTCTCTCGTCGGGTTGGTATTTTTATTTTAATTTCATAATATCTTTCGAATGAAATATCCGATTTTAATAATTCAAAAAGTAATCATCAGGTATCGAGACAGTCATGAATATTAAATTAATTCATTTGGATAAAAATTTATAAACGGTATGGATAACACGGTCTGATTTTGGTCGGGATTTCTATCAAGTAAAAAAGTAGTTATAGTGACGTATACAGTAGACATATGGTCTCGCGAAGTTTTTTGTAGATATTGATATATTCTATAATATTGTCGAAAATTATTTTGTCCTATCATTAATACTCTTCACAGGGTATGCGATGAAAGATATTTTAATGGCTAATTTTTTTACACCTTCGGTTGGTTTTAATAGGAATTTCTAAAGATTTCTATAGTAATCTAGTACTAAATATAGCCTATGTTACTCAGTGATAATGTAGCTTTCTAATGAAAAAAGAATTATTAAAATCGGTCCAGTACTTTTTGAGTTTATTCGTTACATACAAAATAATATTACTTACTGTAGATTAGTTTAGAAAGATTGTTAACCAATTACGTCATAGTTCTCAACGAGGTCGAAAATGTTACTATAATAAATTTTTTCATGAAATTATTGGGTTAATAACTAGTTTTGTTAGTAAAATAGCTTGGTCGATTCGCTCTCGCGGCCTGAACAGTTTGTTCCACATAAAGTGGCGTGCGGGTGGCGGCGTGGTGCGGGCGTCCGAACGCTACCGGCCACCGCGCCACCTCGGCCGACACGCAAGCGATCTCTGCTACCAGGAGAACATAACATATACAGAGTTCAGCTGCCATTCCTATCTCATTCGCGCTATCAATAAAAATGAATAATGGCCGAGCAAGAATGTCGTATACAGATTCCTTCTACACTTAAAATACTGACTTAACGCATCAACATAAGTGTTTTTTTCGCTTGAAGTCTTATAACGCGTCGCGTTATTACTGATGAATTGACATAAGATCGGTTTACGCTCTGGAAATGGACTTATTTGAATATTAGTGGAATTTGTGAAATGTTTTCTATACTTATGTTGTCTTATTTACGATGTTGCTTAAGGATCATTTTGGCGTTTGTTACCTTTAGTTTATTTATTATTATTTAGTTTGTTACTAAATAAACTTATTTATTTTATTTATCATCGAACCTCCTCGAAGCGGCATAGATTCTTAATATTTATTTGTGTATGTTTTGGTAAATCGATTATATTCGCCATACAAAGTCAAACTTACGTTTAACATAATATATTGAAGTGAAACTTCTTCATGAGGGTAAAATTGTTACGGATTAGCGTCACGAAGATGTGCAGCGTTTTTCATGCTAATTCGTTTGAAGGTTAGGTAGTTTTAATACTTACAAATAATATGTGGCATTTTAATTTACCACAATCCTCATTTCATAATTTAATATACTATTTTTCATAACATTCTTAAATCTCGTTTTAAGAAATTTTAATTTTGAAAATTTTACAATAGTAATAAATAATTTACAATGATTTTGTATAAATTTAAATTCAGTTAGATATTTTTACTATTTACAAAAAAATCACAAGAAATTTTAATTGATATTGATCATTTGAGATTTTACTATATTATTTTTTTAATAATATAAAATATATTTTAATAGTTCTCTTTAATAAATTTTCATTTTTAGATCGCAATGCCAAAACTTGTTGTGCGAGGATGTGAAACACTTTAATGTAAATATTAAAGAAATAAATTTATGTTTCGACACATTTAATATTTTAATGACAATTAAATTAATTAAATTCCTAACATATTCTTCCTTTTTCGCTCCCTAAGACAAAAATTAGTTTGCCAAAGAAGTTACACTGACATGTGTATATTGTGTATACGCACTTTTAATTTTTTTTAATGACGCCTCTTTACTTTACTTCCTGATGAGTAACCCTCCTAACCTGATAAGTCCGAATAATCATATTTTTCAATGCATAAAACTGCTATATGCGATTTTATTTTTCCAAAAAATAACGTTTAAGCTTGTTACATCAAAAATAAACCATAAACAAAACATTAAAATATACATTTTGGAATTACATTAATAAAGTAGATGTTCTTTATTTAGGCAACGACGACCCCCAATAAGACGAGTTTGCCCATATTCCCACGGGTTCGAGAATTATGCGAAGAGCAACTAGTAAATAATAAAATGCCTGTAACGATTACTATTTGGTATAATAGCTCGCTGCTCTTGCTATGTGGTTGATTGGAATCTAATTAATCTCTTTTTAATTTCTGCACTCCTAATAACTAGCGCATGGCTTGTGATCGCAGAATGTACAGCGGTCGGTCGGGCTAAGACAAAAAGTGTGTACCGGAGGATTTTTATGCTAACAGAGTATCTGTCTCTATATTTTTTTTAATAGCCGTGGGCTCTATAGCTTTTACATAAGCAAGCATAGCTAAATAATAAAAGAGGGTTTTTTTTCCTTTACGGAACAAACAAAACTTAATAACTTAGAATTACAACATAAAAAAATACCGGCGGCAGAAGAAAGTGTAAATTTATTTTTTCCGACGGACGACCGAACCACGCTTAAAATTCGGACGCATAAAAAATACACGAGGAAGATACCGCGTGCCACGGCTTAGCGGGCATTGTTACTAGGATAGCAGAAATACAAAGAGCTCGAGTTGCCGGTTGGCACGTGTAGGAATAATCTACGCCGTTTCAACACATACATGAGTGTGTGTAATTCCACACAATGCCAGATAACTGAAGTTTATTGAACCTTATTACATGGTTATAGAGTTGAATGTTCAATGTAAGGAGATTGTAGAGTGGCTTGTCTGGAATGCAAGGATAACCTGCATTTAGTTTATGTTATCCTGGTGAGCAGCGCGCACTGCGCAACTCCCCAGACACACGACGTCACAAGTGTTGTTACCGACACACAAGGCAATCTTGTCGAACGAGGTTATTTAATTAATATGCAAACAAAATGTCCGCGCCCGTCCCAATGTTACGTAAAATAACTATGCCGATTTGTTTTAATATCATTACTTGAATGTATGTATAAATGACACTTATTAAATTTAAAAAATATTTAATTGTATCTTTTAATTTATTTTTTCAAATTAAGTTCGCGATATGGTTATCATTTAAGATAATATTCGTATTATTAAAGCATGATACTATTAACATTATTGAACTATTCAGTTTAGACTTTTATTTTAATTGTACCCAAAATTAAGGTCGTCATCTTGATTTTATTTACTAACTATTTAGACTATTAAAACTGAACATTAACACAAATTACGTTAACGGATATTGTATGTACAAGATGTATGTACGTTGTTTACATGTGCGTTTTTTATTATATTAGGATTGACTTTATATAATAAAAAATATTTAATATAAGCATATGGTCAACTTTTAATAGTTGTATATAATTTTACATAGGTTATAATTGATATACATACAATGTAACTCAAAATTGAACAGATTTTAATGATCTCTCAATTGTTGGATTAGTCGCCATACCGAAAAACACTGTGAGAACTCCAAAATTATTCGTTTGATTGACTTTAAATAACATATACCGAATATGTTCTTTAGACAACGTTGACTCTCAATACGACCGGTTTGTCCATATTCCCACGGGTTCGAGAATTATGCGGAGCACAACCAGTAAATAATAAATACCTGTATCGATTGCTATCGCTGCTCTAGGTATGTGGTTGGTTGGAATCTAATCTCTTTCTAATTTCTGTACTCCTAATAACTTGCGTACGGTTTGTGATCGCAGAATGTACGGCAGTCCGTCGGACTAAAACAAAAAGCGTGTACCGGAGGATTTTTATGCAAGCACAGCTAGCTAGCTTATTAGTTTTATTTAGCAGTATAATTAAGCAGTATCTCTATATATTATTTAAATAGTTTTATAGCCATGGGCTCTTTAATTTTATTCATTTCAATTTTATTTTAACACAACATTTCAATTTTATTTTTTATTTCAACTTTAAGTTTAATCTCAATTAATAAAATTACACTTTTTACCCAAGTGAATTCGACCTTAAGTTGTAAATGTTTGGAGCTCAAACCTTGAATAACAATTTAGTTGTGGTTTTTATCAATGTAGTGTATGTAATCAACTTAATTCAAAGTACTGTAAAACAATTTATTAGTACAATTTCTCAGTATATGTTTATTTTATTAGCTCATGATTGGTGTTTTGAACTCATATAACAATAATCTGTTGTAATTTCTTACTTTTCAATAACTTTAAAAGGAAAATCCTTTTAAAGTTATTGAACAATACTTTGATCGTTACAGATATGTGACCAAAATTCATAAGAGAATTCATTGCAAAATGCTTTGTCACTTAAGACAAGTTCGTAAAAATTTATTTGAGAGATATCACACTATGCAATTATTGTGTTATTTGACTTCATCTATTATGAGTTAAATGAAAGTGTCTATCTGTTATTACCAAATAAAAGCCCTCAAACAAGTTTCAAGTGACTATTTGAACGGGTACATACCACGATGGCGTTTTTTAATTTTGCCGATATTTCGACCCAGTTGCATGAAAATTTAAGTTTAAAACAATAAGTTTCAAGTGTTCAATTTTTTACATTGAATTTCAGATTTCATAATTCCAAATACTTTCAATTTTAGTAACACTGCTTCAAATATGACTTCAAAAAATTGCGCCTAGGTACTATTAAACTGTAAAGTAAATTGGATCAATGTATTCATGGTTGAAGAGTCGTATTGTATTCATATCAATATATAGAATATTTGCTTCTATACATTGAAATACCAACTTTATTTAGAACTGTATAACGTATACATTAGCTTGTAATAATAATGTACGTATTTGTTCGATGTTCATGAATATCGGCCTCTTATTGATTTCTGTACTCCTAGTAACTTGCGTATAATGCGACAGCTTACAACCGCATCGAACCGTACCAGCCGCCACACAAGTCGAACGAGTCCTCCAGCCCGGTCGGTCTAACGTCGACTGACGCATGCCGTCTTTGGTTGGTTGAGTCTTTTTACTTATTAATGAAGTTAATGAGAATTTAATTTTCTAAATAAAAATTACTATGAAAGTTATTTTTATGCGACATTTTAAAATCTCGCTATTTCTTCAGTCCGTTAGTTTAATTTGCATTGAGACGAAAGAAACAAAATTGTTTGCACTTTTTAGTTTATTTTTACGAGTAAATAAAAAATAATAATTACCTACTATGTACATTTTCAAAACAATTAAAGATATCGTTCTTGAAGAACCTATTGTCTAATTAACTCAATTATCAACCTATCAAACTATCCGGTTTTATGTTTATTGTTAAATTATTTATAGGTATTACAGGATTGTTAGTTTAGCTTTGGATTGAGATTATTAAAAATTTTAAATACATTTGTTTGTTTTTAGAGATAATTTCTAATGTTGTTTCCATTACTTTAATAACAATTCTTAAACCGTTATAAGCTTCTGAATTAAGAAGAAAGTGAAGTCTCTAAACAACATAAACGTTTTATTTTAATGACAGACTTTATTTATACAATAAATTTTTAAATTCGTAATATTATTTACGTAGAATGCCGGAGTAAATTTGACATTACTGTACATGTATTTATTTATTTATTTTTATTTGGGAAACAAACAATTTACTTAAAGACTAACATAGGTATTCACTTAAAACTAACAAATACATCAGTAAAGTTTCCACTAACAACTAAAACATAGTGTTATTGTGTACTTATCTCAACATTTTTTTCTTTTTTTGTTTTCACTTTTTACTTAACAGGTAAGATTTAATATTTCTTTTGATTGTGGACTTTCCATCATTAAATATGTCTATATCACTTAGGTTATTGAATATTTCACAAGAACGTATAATAAATGAGTTTTTAGCATCATTAGTCTTACAAAAAGGGACACTAAAAATTTTTTTGATACGCGTACACAGTCGAGGACATATAAAAGAGATTTTTTTGAATCGGTGCAGTAATCTTTACTTCGATTATAATTGATAAAAATAAAAATTCAAAACGCATAACTATTTTCTGTTATATTAGAGAAGAGATTTAATTTATTTGTTATACATTTATTTTCTCTGAATTTCCCTATACACGACATTTGACACTGGAGTTCGACTCGGCATACATTATTTTCCTTAGATTAAGATTTTTAAATCCATTATATCCTTTGAATGGAATGTCGGATTTAAATAATTTAAAAAGTATATTACAGGTATTGAATCGGTCGTTAATAAAATATCATTTAATAGGATAAGGATTAATACAGAGGTATGAGTAATATGGTTTGATTATCGGCATTTTGATTAACTTTTAAATGTAAAAAAGTAGTTATGGTGCCATTACTACAGTACTGGCACATATAATATCGCGGACTTTTTTGTAGATATTAATACGTTCTATCATTTTGTCGAACATTTTTTTGTTCTATCATCAATAGTTTCCGGAGCGCACGCTATTGACAGATTTTTTGAGAATATTTTTTTCATACCTTGGGTTACACTAATGTATTTTTATTAGGGATCCTTATATAGCTTATGTCGCTCAGTGAAAATGTAGCTTAATAATGGTGAAAAATTTTTTCCAATCGGTCCAGCAGTTTTTGTGTGAAAACATTACAAATATACAAAAACACAAATGTTTCCTCTTTATAATATTAGTTTAGAGATATATTATTTGTAACAACTAGTATACAAATAACGATCGATTACAATACTTTTTATTGCTGCTGAAGGTATGTGGTTGGCTGGAATCTCTTAATAATTTCTGTGCTCCTAGTAACTTGCGTACGGTTTGTGATCGCATCCGCAGAACGAGTACGGCAGTCGGTCGCGCTTAACAAAAAAAGACTAAAAAAATACTTCCTACGGATAAAAGGATTTTTTTATATAAAAGCATAAAATAGTATCTATATTTTTTTTAAATTGTTTAATGGCCACGAGCCATTTTTTTTAATCTTAAATTTAATGTTATGAATAAAAAGAAGCACTTTTTAGAATCAAAGTTTGTTTATAGTTTAGTTATTTCGAGCTTGTAATTGTTCAAAATTTACATCCACTTAATAAATATATTATTTTTGTTACTCCAATTAAGAGCTGGTAATAGAACATTAATTTGAAACTTATTTAACATTACTTTGATCATGCTAGTACATATAAAACACAGCGGTTAGGGGTGGGTTGGAGCTTACAATTAACTATTGTCTAATAATAAAATAAGTAATATAGTTTCGTAGCTAGTGTATTTCAAAACAAAGAAGTGCCAAGAAAAGTCTGCTTATTGATTGATAAATCTTTATGATCAGGTAATATTTCAGACTTTTGAAAATGGGAATATAATTTAAGTCCGCTGCAGACAGTTTTTTTAACACTTCTTTTTTATTTTTCAATTTAAAAGCAATATGGCTACGTTCGCCACTTTTATTAACAAAAGCTGTTTTAATAAATGATATTGACTAAAAGCATCTCTGCCACACTGCGCATAAGTAAATAGGTTTACTACCTTATTGGTCTAGTGGTTAGCATGTTCGGCTACAGACTTGAGGTTCTGGGTTTCGAGTCCATTTAGATATGCCTCGGAAAGCACGGTAAGCCGTCGATCTTGCGCCTGATCTCTCTCCGCTCGTGTCTGATTGCCGTTACATCGGATTATGATAGTGAAAGAATAGAGAGTTCACTTGTTTACTATGCCTACTAACCCACAGTGGAGCAGCGTGGTTTAAGCTTTAAAAACCCTTTTTCCTTTGAGTGAGAAGGCCTATGCCCAGCAATGGGACACCAATGGGCTGCTACTCACCTCGTCGTCGTCGTCGCTTCAACCGTTGGACGTCCACTGCTGGACATAGATCTCACGTAATGATGTCCACATTGTCCGATCTTGCGCCGCCTAGGTCCAGTGGCTACCATCTTCTTTATGGTATCGGTCCGCCTTGTGAAGGTTCTGCCTACTCTGCGCCGTCCGGTGCGGGGTCGCCACTCCAGCACCTTTGGCCCCCAACGTCCGTCGGTCCATCGGCCTATTGCCACTTCAGGTTCGCGATTCGTAGGACTATGACTGGTTCTACTACGGATCTCTTTATTTCTGATTTGATCACGTAGAGAAACTCCGAGCATAGCCTCTCTCCATCGCTACTGACCTGGTCTTACCTTACTAGCTTTACTAGCAGACACCTGGGTTAGATTCCCGGTAATATAAACGTAGGATATCGTACTTTCTAATTTGTCTAAGACCAGCATGTTCTGATACATGATTGTGTTCCTCTTACCAGGAGTAAAATTTACCTTTATAGACTTACATCATGTATAATAAGGTTAGATTACAGTCAAGTACCAACGTTGGTCTAGTACAGTTTGTTCGCATACAGACAAAAGGTTTTTTTTATTGCTTGACAATTTACCTCTTATGGTTTCTATAAGGCATTGTACTGGAACACAATTCTTTCCATTGCTGGTAAAGTAGTAACTAGCCACAGCCGAAACCTCCCACCAGTCTAGACTCAGACAAGTTTATTAAATTCAATTTCTTAAATTCTTTACTGGGGTACTATTTTTGGCTTCTGCTAGCAAAACGAGTACTTACACCACTTCTTGCTGGCAGCAAGGCTGTAAAATTTTGCTTATTGGGTTCAAGCCCTAGGACGTATTAAAAAATATATATTTAGTTTCCTCTTATCAGAAATTCTCAGTATTTACCCGAAGTTCGGTAGTTCTCGGTGTGTTACACCCTAGTGCCTTCAAGAGAACGTTAAGTCATCGGTCCTACGTCTGCCTCTAGTCGGATTGCCGTCACATCGGACTATGAGAGTGATAGAATATTCTAAACCTGTTAACCCGCAGTGGAGTAGCATCGTGGATTTATGCTCCAAAAACACTCTCATCTACAAGTGAGGAGGCCTGTGTCCAGCTGTGGGACGTTTATGAGCAGCTACTTACCTTTTTTTACCAAAACGTAGGTTATAAAGGGTTAAAAACGATTTCAAACCCGCGAAGACTTGGGTAGCCGACTACTGACACAAATAACATTGTCTCTTTCACTCTTATGCAGGATAAGTGAGATGGCTTTATCGCAAACTGTCACAATAAACACTCAACCAACCCTTTGCAGCTGTACGGTATTTTAGGTTCATACCTTCTTAAATATGGGGTTGATAAATTTGATCTACACTTCTATTAAATATTAGATGGTCGCCATTGTGTTGCCCGCGTAATTTTCGATCCTATAGGAATATGGAAAAAACCATTATTAATAAGAGTTTAAACTTCAAGTGAGTTAATTGTTGTAAAGATTTCGTAATGATTACTTAATGGGTTCTATTTTGCTGTTATATCGATGCTGGCAAGCAAACACGTAGTTATCTGCAACTTTACGAAAATACCACTAAAATCAATCTGTTTAGCAACAAAATACAAATATAGTTGGAGACTAATGATAATTCTAGTCGATGACTATGGACATTGTAGAATTTTTTGTTTTTACGAGAAGTGTTTCTGATCTATATGCTTTCTAGGATCGATATATACATATCTAGAATGATCCAGACCAACTGATTTGTTTTTGTCATTTGTATTTCAATTCCAGTATGAACAATATATTTCAATATCTTTCTAGATTAATTTTTTCAAACTAAGTCACCGATATTTTAAACGTTATTCGTTATTGAGTTATAAATAATGTACCGAACACGACTTAGTGTTATGTATACCTATTAGATTAATTGGTTGTTTTTGGGCAGCATTTTTAATAATTTACGCTCATTATTTTATAAATAAGACACATGCGTATAAATTGCTTCACTGAAAATAGTTAATTATCCTTTCTGAAGCTCTAGACTATCATTTGTGTACCAAATTTCATTTAAATTGCTTTAGTAGTTTTGCCGTGAAAGCGGGACGGACGAAGTTACTTTCGCATTTATAAAAGGTAGTAAGGATTCTTATTTTATTCCCTTGAGAATAAAACTTACAAACTTTGAATGTCATATTTATGTATATCGAATCAATAACCTAAATAATTAGTTTCAAGCTTCTAGCTCTAAAAATTACGATATTTCCATCCCTTACAATCACTTTTTCGCATTAAAAAGTAGTCTATCCTTATGTATGTCCTTTCTCAGGTTCTAGACGTTCTGTGTAGCAAATTTCATTAAATTCGGTTCAGTAGTAGTGGTGTAAAAGCGCGACAGGCAGACAGTGGAACTTTCGCGTTTATATTACTAGTAATGATTCTGTTATCTTTATAACATTGATAATTATAGATCGTGGGAATTCAATTCATCCCAAGTAGCGATATTTTATTAAAAATGACTTCATCACTTCATCATGTATAGTTTTAATGAGTTTTGTCACGTTATTGTTACTATACAAGACGATATCCCACGACTTACTAGTGTCTTGAGACTTTTATATCTATTATTCATTATATATTATTTAAAACGGGTTTAAAAAGCAATTATTTATGTATATTGCTGTAACTATAGAGTACCTACAGAGTTAATAGCCATGTACGTTTGAACAAATCTCACAGTGTGATATTGCATTGTATTAAAGATTTTTTTGCTAGTTTTCTCAACATAATGTGCTGTTTATATTGTCTGTTGTACACTGATATGATCCAGCAACCTCTGTGTGACTTATTCACATACACATCACGCCACATTCCCATAGGGGTAGGCAGAGACCAGGTTCTACCACGTGCCACGATCCTTGCATATCTCCTTCCCTTCTTTCATTCTCATTAAATCTTTTATACAAGTTCGACGGTTTAGAGTACTCTTCACCTGGGCCTTATTTAAAATATGTGGATTTGGTCCAGGAACGTTCGCCTTGGTCTTCCTCTTCCAACTTTCCCATTCTCTCTTGATTCATAAATCCTTTTTGTCAGTGTCATTTCATTCATTCTCTCTTATTTTCTTCTTTACTATATTCACTATCCTTTTAATGTCATTTTCACATGTCCCATCTTTTATAAATTATGATTTCTACTATACAAATTATCTCGCCTCCTCCACTTGTTCTCCATCTATCAAAATATTGCCGTTCATCATAAATTCATCTCTTTCAAAAAGCATAACTTTCACTGCTTTCTTTTCTATTTAACATATTGTGTATACTCGTGATATCCATTATGGTAACTATATTCTCACCAGATCAGGAATATTTGTGTAATCGCAGCACTGATTTCTACATCATCAATATGATTTGAAAGGATGGGAATGGCATCAAAATGTTATTGTGTGAGTAATATGCAGAAACCTTAATTAGGAATTATATATAATTAAGTAAATCTCAAAAGAAAGCCTTTTTGACAACAAAAATCTCTATTTAAAGTTATCAATATTAAAACATAGAACAACGATCTCATGCCAGTATTTTATTTATGGCAAATATCATTTAATTTTTTTATTGTATCCTAAAAATTATCGTTTGAATTGCTCTTCGAAGTTTTACCGTCTATACAAGGAGACTAACCAAATAAGTCTATCTACTTGGTGTATCCAATCGCTTAGAAAGCTTACGAACCATATTTGGAATGAACGCACCTCGATGGTAATGGATAAGTTTATTGAAGCTTCGGTCTTATAAGGTGCTATATGAATATCCCATTTGCAGATTTTTTTACAACTTCCTTTACCTTACTTGTTCCCATTTTTAACTATATATTGATGGGGGAGTTATATAATATAACGCTGAATAGTAAGGTAAGTTTCAAATAATGACGATATAATACTATTTGCGTGGATATTGTAGATTGTTCTAAATACCTACAAATAATTAATTTTAAATTTCTGCTTAAATTAAATTAGGTGTCTTTATTATCTCGATTATTTTACAGGAACGGGAAATTTTCCTAACAAATTGGAGATTGCTGGCTGTGTATAGTTATGTCACTGACAGATAGGATCTTAATTTAGAAGTTATTTGAAATTCTTGACTAAGATCAGGGCTCGGCAACAATCGGCTTGCGAGTCACGTGCGGCTCTTTGGTTAGGAAGCCGTTTTTTTCTCGCTGGGAAATGTGGGACTCTGCGAGGGAGGAGACTCGCAATACCCTTTCAAACGCAGTGGAACCCTCTTCATCCGTGAGTGAGACACCAGAGGATCAGCTTGCGCATTCCTACCTGGTTTCTCGGATGAGTCCGACTGAGAATTCACGGAAGCGGAAGCAGGTGCGCAAATATGCGCCACCTAGAATCCCACCGTCTTCGGCGGTGAGAGGGGGCATCTACTACATTTTCCCTCTATCTTGTTTGCGGGCCTCCTTTAGCGAGACTACGATCTCGCAGAAGAAGACCATTCCCGCCCAACACCTCTCACTAGAGAGCATCGCGCCTACAATGCTCTGCAGCGAAAGTGCTACCAAGAGGTGACGCTGAGGTCCCCCGGCTGCGCATTCTGCCACTGTGTCGTATGCTGAGTCAATAGCTGCAACGTACTCATGGCAGTTGGGCGACTCTCGGCCGATTTAGTGCAAGAACTTTCCGAGTCAACCATGCCCGGTCAGAATCTGCATCAGTCTGTAAGAAAGCGTCCCGTGCTCCCTGGAGAGCCATTGGTCCAGGTGAGGACGAATCGCTTCCACTGTGGCTACGCCCGCCGCTGCAGACCCTTATCCTCCGTCCACTTCTGAATCAGAGCCTGGTCGGCTAGGATCCGTATCCTACGGACCTCGTCGGCATCAGGCCAGAGGCCTTGAGCCCTCGCAGCCGTCCTGTGCCGATGGACAGCCGCAAGGACTTCCGCCCGTAGCTCCCACGGGGGATCGCCAGCCATTTGGCTGGGAAGCTGCGCTTCTTGTATCTATATACAACTTTGTTTAGATTGTAAAGTAAATAATCGTTCCATGCAGAATGCAATAAAGAATTTTATATTTCTATCAATTTTTTTTTATATCTAAAAAAATTTAGGGCTTTAGTAAATTCTAATTTGTGGCTTTTCCGACTCACAAGGTTGTCGATTCCTGACTTAGATCCCTTACAATACAAGAACATAGTAAATTCCTTCTTCTTCTAAATATTGGCTTTCAGGTGTGACAGTTGGGCACAGACAACTTCATTAGTGTCATGTGAATTAAAGAAGGCGCGAAGGAGTTTCAACGCGACGTAAACTTGTACTAATGCCGGTTTATGAGATCCGAACCGAAATTTTAATAATCTACCAACAATTGAAACCTTACTATTAAGAAATTAAGGATTACAGACAATACAATGTATAATACATAAATGATGCATGCTATATACAAAGATACAAGAAAGAAGATTGGGACAGTTGAAAATGATGAGGGAAGTAGTGCTATATACATACAAAGCATCACCCCTCATACCCATAGGGGTAGGCAGAGACCACGTCCTTCCACTTGGTACGATCCTTGCACATCTTCGCTTCTTTCATTCTCATTAAACCTTTCATACAATTTCGTCGGTTTTGATTACTCTTGACTTGGCTCTTATTTAAAATGTCCTGGATTTAGTCCAGGAACGTTCGCCTTGGTTTTCTCATTCCAACTTTCCCATTAACTCTTGACTCATAAATCCTTTTTGTCAGTCTCCTTTCATTCATTCTCTCTACATGCCCAAACCATCTAAGTATACCTTTTTCAATTTTAGTCATGACATCCTCTTCTATACCATAACGTTCTTTGTCTAGACCACATTTATAAATCGAGACTTTGATCCGAAGTTCTTCTTTTGTTAAATGGGTTTCAGGTACGCCAATTGGGATCGGCAGTATCGTTGGTACTTAAAACTGTATTAACATCAAGAGTCTTACACTAGAAGAGGCGAATAAAAAGGTATTTTATTAACGACTGCAATTTTGAATGAGATATACTTACGTAGGGGGAGTGTGTAATAATAGGAGGGATTAAAAAAGCTTTTTATGTTCAACGTGATGTCTGTTGATTCAAGTAAAACACAAATCGAGAGCAACCACCTGTTGCTCGATTGAGAGACGAATACATCTGAGGGGATCTACTGTCTTTTACTTTATTAATCACTAGTACTTTCTCATGACTTTGTCGATGGTAAATAAGATTTCTTATAAGCCTAAGAAAGTCTTTTTCCCAATATTGTTATATCATTTCAAACTTAGTGATTTTTTTGTAAAGCATGCATGCACATTCTTTAATTTCCATATCCACGAGTTGTAAATGCATTTAAATGTGGCATATTTGTTTCTGTGACTTCAAAATCAGTTAATGTACTTATATATACTGTGTTTGTACCTTTCGTCAACCAAAAAATCACTCAGTTTTCTCAATTAAAACAAATTTGTGTATTCATTTTAGATTTTAACTTTTCGACAATAAAATAGATTTTGAATTAATTTTATATTAATTGGGATGGTGGAATACATATTACTGTTCAACAATATCTTTACAAAAATCTTTTTTCTATGATACTAGCTACTTTTTCGGACTTATCCCTCTTAAATTGGTGTCGGCCCTTCAAATTCTCAGTATCACGACAGAGACCACAACTCTGGTTTGTCTCTGGATCTAGGCTTTGTTCTCTTAATAACAAGCTTGCTATGTGAACATTATAAACCGCTAGCGATGGCCTGCGGTTTCACCCACATAGATAATGATTTCTTGGCAGTGGAAAGTCGACTAAGTCGGACTTATTTTCTTAGATTAACATTCATCAACTCGTTATATCTTTTGAATGGAATGTCCGATTTTAATCATTTAAAAAGTATTTAACAGGTATTGAAACGGTCTTTACTAGGATAATGATTAATACAGAGATATGAATAATAGGTTTCATTATTGTCGGCGCTTTTATTATGTTATAAAATGTAAAAAAGTAGTTATAGTGGCATAACTATAGTAGTTGGACATATAGTTTTGTGTCTGTTGATAGGAGAGACGGTTAGCACTCCCCTTGACAAGGATGGAACACATAAAATGGTGAAGGCGCATCTTTAACCCATTTTTTCTGGTTCTCCAATCAAGGGTGTCGAAGGTTCTCCGCTGGGTTTTAGTGGGTATTCCGACCTGTCAGTGAGTCCCACACCCCGTGCGTAAAGGCATTTCCCAGCGTCAAAAAAAAAAACAAAAATCCCTGACTATTTTGTAGACATTAATACGTTCTCTAATATTGTAGAACATTTTATAGTTCTATCTTCTATATTTTCCCCAGCGAACGCGATGATAGATTTTATATTATCAATTATGTACACTGTAAGCTGTATTAATGCATTTTTATTAGAGATCGGTCCTGTAGCTTTTGTATGCTAATATTATAAACATACCGACATACAAAAACACAAATGTTTCCTCTTTATAAAATTACTTTAGATTAGAAAGGTTAACAACTGCTAGCGACATCTATTTGGGAATGTAAACCGCCCTTTGCCTCGAGTACAAAGACCCAAGGCGGCGGGGATTGAGGGGAGAGGGGGGTATGACGCCACATCGCTCTGTTACTATTGATCTTGGATTAAACTCAACTAGCGCTTTCATAGCTTTACACTTACGCACCCAAAACGCTCACATTTCTTGCAGCGCTTAACTTGCTACAACTACAATCAACGATTTCACACGTACGTAACAGTTTATACTTTAAGCAGCTTGCAGCGCTCACAAATTTACTTATAGCTAGACGATGTGTATTCTAAAGCGGTTATAAGCTATTAGTTATTTGAATGTGTGCGTTATCGCAGCAAATGGGTGCGAGGGCGTGCGAGTTATCGGCGGGAAGTATGCGACAGGTAAAGATTATCCTGTAAATAAACAGAAAAAAATACATACTGACAATAAAAGCAAACGGGGATTTGTATTGACAAAAGCATTTAAATATAGCGATAAGCGATTTTTGTTGTTGTTGTATTAAATGAAATAAATCTATAAATTAATATGTAAAGCAAAAACTTAACCTTTTTACGAAAATTTCTCACACTTATAGTTTATATAGAGAAGGAGACCACAATGTTGATATTTTTTTTAATTACGCGTAAAAATGACATTAAATCAATAAAAATACATTAACACGCTTCCATGTATTTAACATACACACGCATATAGAGTGTATTATTATTATTATAAAATCTGCCAATGTCACGTAAGTCATATAGAGTATATATACGCATTTGTTAATCGCTGACAGTTATGTCAAAAGTCATAAGGATAGATTAAAAAAAATTATATTGTCAAAAGCACTAAAGAGGTTACATTATAAAAGTTACTATGGTGGTTAAGTTTACTTAAAATTTCGGATCTTCTACGTAACTTTGTTAATTTTTCCTTTCATACGTACTTTCTGACTATAACAAACTGAACACGAAAGTAAATATATAAATATAAAATTGAATTTAAATAAATATTAGTCGAATTTCAACCATTAGGCGACCATTTAAATGTTTGTAGAAAATTAATAAATGTATATAGTGTATATATATTCAGTCGTGTGGTTTGATGTCACACACGTTATTTCTTATTAATGCGTTATTGACTTTATACTGACAATACAGGCACAAAACTAAGAATGGATTTTTTTTTAATTAGCCGAGTTAGTTTTCTACGAGCGTACGAGTTATGACAAAAATCTCTCATCTTCCTTGCTGATTGTGTATTGATTTTTATCTGATAGCAAATATTGCCAGTTATAGAATAATTATTTGAGTAATCATTGAATACTTTCTGTATTGCTGTATTCCTAAAAACAGCGAAAAAGAAAGTACAGATGACAGAACGGATTTTACTTAAATTTAATTGATTTCTAAACGATGGGACGAATTTCAAATGTTTAATAGGTAGGGATAGTATCTAAGGGAAAGTTGTTTTTACTATATTGCATGCCTTATTTCTTCTTCCACAAATAATTCAAAATGAAAACTAGCCACACTAGTCAACATCGCAAGATGGTTGATCATTTGTACTCGTTATAGAGAAATCACCAAAAAATGCCTTTCACGTTACCTATTCCGTAAATAATTTACAGAAGGTTTCTATCTATCTATTAATAATATTATAGCATAACGATATTGAATTCGAATTAATCCCAGAAAGATATCGTTGTAGAAAACGGAAAGTAAACACAAATGTCGATGTATAATAAATATTTTATTGTAACAGCGTAAACTGTGCATATTTGGGTTTATATTTATGAATTAGCTAATTTAATTACAGCAAGTAATTTTAAGCTTAGCAATTATTAACTTATTATTTATAACTTGTCCTTTCTGAGGCTTTAAACCATCAGTGTGCCAAATTTTACTTCAATCGGTTCAGTAGTTTTAGCGCAAAAACGCGACAGACGAAGTTACTTACGCATTTATTATATTAATAAGAAGAATATCTAATAACTATGAACCTGTAATGAATTTCTAAATATATAGATATACTAGGTGGTACGAACAGCTTCATCTGTGTAGCATAAAGAAGAGAACAAATTTAGTAACCGTATCAGATGTTATAGTGAGCCAATCTCAAAGGATAGACATATTCTGTTGTGAATTTATTTTAGAGCTTTTAAAGGGGACCAATTCTGTCATACATGATTTTTGCGACAATTTAACTGTTTACGCAGTGCCCGCAAGGAATCTCTGAAAAGTAAAAATAATCACGATTTTGAAACGTTTTTCAATGCTGAGCTTATTAGCTTAGCTCCTATTGATCTTAGCATGATGATATATAGCCTAAAACCTTCCTCGATAAATGGGCTCTCTAACACAGAATGATTTTTCAAATCAGACTAGTAGTTCCTGAGATTGCCGCGTTCAAGTTCACAAACTGTTCAGCTGTATATATCAAAGTATATTTTGACAGGATCGATTTTGAACGGAAGGAGCTGAGATTCTTTTATTACTAATAGGTCGGTGTTTGATTGGAAGTGCGCTAATTTACCTTTTTGGTCAACATACATACATGCATAGCATCACGCCTCATTCCCATAGGGGTAAGCAGAAACCAGGTCTTTCCACTTGCCACGATCCTTACATATCTTCTTCGCTTCCTCCATTCTCAATTCGTCGGTTTAGAGTACTCTTGACCTGGCCCTTATTTAAAATGTCCTGGATTTAATCCAGGAACGTTCGTCGTGGTCTTACCTTTCCCACAATCTCATTCACCCTTGACTCATAAATCCTTTTTGTCAGTCTCCTTTCATTCATTCTCTCTACATGCCCAAATCATCTTAGCATACCTTTCTCACTTTTAGTCACTACATCTTCTTTTATACCACAAGCATCGTATTTCTTTACGTTCCGCCTCGAAATGCGTTTACGCAGCCCGACTGAAAGTTATACCTTCAATTAGAAGTATGGGACACGCTGAAACTTACAGGGGCAGAGGTTCAATGGGGAGAGGTTTTTACTCTCTGGGACCCCGATTGCCTGTTATAATCATCCACAATGCTGAATCACTTGCCTGGTGTCAAGTTTTTACTCGTAGTATGGTAAATGGCTACAGCCGAAGCATTGGACTAGTCCATTCCAAACAATAATAAAGCTTTCTGAAAGATAGGAGTACTGCTTCGCTTGCAGACCTTAGATTCCCAATAAGGCAAATTTAGAAAAATACGTTTTCTCGTTCGTTACCAAAGACATGCCAACACGCAAATAATTTGCTTTTCTATAGAATACTGTGTTAAAACTATAATAGATACATTGTCTTTTACCAAATCAGTAAGTTTCTTTTTTAAACTGAGTAGTTACTTACCATCAGGTTAGATAGGTACCACGGACACATTAATGACGATTCAAAAGAATATTTTGATTTTGATTTAACTTGAGCTATCAACATAACTAACATTTTAACAAATAGCTCCCTGACATCTCACAACACGTGGCTCCTTATTAAATATTCAAATGTTTTTCTCATAACAAATCTTAGATGATTAACCGAGAGGGAGTCGCGTTAACTCTTTTGTACAGGATACAATTATTTATTTAGTGCGATTTGAAGGCCTCGCTGGCGCAGTGATGCGAGTCCTCGCTTTGCTATCAGAAGCCTCGGGTTCGATCGGTAGGGCGAAATTAGGAAATTGCATTTTCAAATTTTGCTTCCATCTTAGACTGTATCAACCGTTACCACCCAGGTGTAATCACATTCAAAATCTGTCAGCAATTACAAAAAAATCATAAATAAAATAAAGTGCGTGCGTACATACAAAGTACAAATGTCCGAAGTAGAACTTCTTTGGCAAACTAATTTTTAAGTCTTGTATATTTTTATAAGACTTTAGATTTCCGAGACTTAGGAGGTAAAGAAGATGTGCCAGGAATTTAATGAATTTAATTGTCGTTAAAATATTAAATTGTAAATAAAAATGCCTGTGTTTCTTTATCAATATTAGATTTTATTAATATAATATTGTTTTTTAATTTATAATTTTAAAAATTGATTTTATACAATATTTAAACATCGTTTAAAAGAATATTATTTATTTGCCGATGTCTGACACGTAGCTTTTTTAGGTTAGCGTAGTATTTAGTTATTATATGTATTGATTTAGTAGTATATAACTATTTTAAATCAAGTTCAATAGTTTTGTCTTGTTTGCACCTCCCGTTCCTGTCTACTGATCCTCTAACCAAAGGTTGTCTGGAAGAGATCGCTTTAAGTAATAAGACCGCCTTTGGGCACTTAATTAAGCAACTTACTCTTTGTATGTTTTTTGGTTTGTGTGCAATTAAGTTTTAATAAATATAATTCAATATTAAAACTTTCTAACTTTCAAACGAAATAGCTTAAAAACGCTGCACATCTTCGTGACGCTAATCACGCGTTTTATGCGTAACAATTTTAGCCTCATGCGCCTAAAGAAGTTTCACTTCAAAAACCCAGTAGTAACAGTTTAAATCGTACGTTTTGTAGGTCATCTCTGTTACTATAATTAAATACTGTAACATGTTTCTCATCACAAATCATAAGTTGAGCCGCCGTCACAACACAGCTAAAGGCGCCTCCAGACAAGCGGAGGGAATGGAATAATATAAAGCGGTGTTCAGACAGGAAGAGCGGCGACGGCGCGCTCCGGCTTTAATGGATTTATTTAGATGTCATTTTTTATGTGGGCGGGGGCTCGCGCTGTGAGCCGCCTGTGCTATAATTGTATGGACTGGCGAATGTTCTAGAAAATTGGCTCCATTTTAAAATGTACTACAATGGTAAATTTATTTCAATAACAGGAATATTGCGTCTAACTTTTAAAATACGATAATATCAACGGCTTCTATGTATAAAGTCTTTAATTTTTTTTTTGTTTTTATTGCTGATAGATTAGCGCTTGACTGTGATCTCACCTGATGGTAAGTGATGATACAGTCTAAGATGGAAGCGCGCTAATCTTTTTTTATTTAAAAATCATCATCTCTCCATTAATTTCAATCTCATTTAACGACGATATGTATATTCTATTTTCATATTTATATAACGAAGCTGTGTAATTTAAACAGTCACTGAATTGAAGTAAAACTTTTTATATGTACTATATGACAGTAATGTAGCACTTTAGTAGTAAGCACACAAGCCACATTTTAACCACCTCTTTTATACTCTCCTCCCTTCTCCTCTCCTTTCCAATCCAACCAACATCGCTACAACAGTGCCTCATTGTAAAGCAACAAGCCTTTATTCGTAATTTGTTTAAATTTTGTAATGTATGTAGTGCATGTTATTGTTACCATCTTTACTCTCTCGACTAAATAAGTATCCTTCCTTGAGGTTGTCTGAAAGAAATTGCTTTAAAGTGGTTAATAATATAAGCGGTAAATATTCTAAGCCTCCTTAAGCATCACATCACATAGTTAGTTCTTTAAAAAATTAGAAGCCTAATTAGTAATACAGCATATGTCGTTCCTTAACAATGCAGCTTTCTTATGATAAAAAGTTTTTGAAATCGATCTAGCACTTTTTTGTGAAAACGTTACAATACATACAATAACACAAATATTCTCACTTTATAATATTAGTTTATATATTGAAAACTGTTGCCTGGATCACGATCATAATGTAACTGCTATTGGCAGGTTCTGCCCCCGACAGCTTGACAATCCATGAAACTGGGTCGAAATATCGACAAAATTCGAAAAACGCCATCGTGGTATGTATCCGTTAAGTTTTCAATATATTATAATCCCCTAAATTTTAAGTTTAAAACAATTAGTTTCAATAGGGTGGTATAAAGATTTGATTTATGAACTGCCTCATTTGTTTAGTGGTTAGCATGTTCTACTACAGACATGAGGCCCTGGGTTCGTGTCCCGGGTCAGGCCAATTCAAAAATCAATATTGAGTTTTCTATTAAGATTTTGCTCAATATCTGCCCGAAGTTGGGAAGTTGGCGGTGTGATCCTTTTTTTTTGAAGTGTGTAGTTGCTGTTAGCCCTACTGGCTTTGACAGCGTAACCGAGAGGGGTGGCGAGCGCAGAAGCTCTGCCGAGGGGTGGGCCCGTAGAAGGGCCCTGCTGCGTCGTGGGGAAAACGTTGCTCTAAGGGCGCCTTCTGCGACGCTCGGACCTAGGCTTAGAGCAACTTATGCTGCTGCTGAAAAGGACAATCGGAGGTGTGATCCACCACCGTGCCTCGGAGAGCACGTTACGTCGTCGGTCCTGCGCCTGATCTCTCTCCGGTCGTGTCAGATTCCCGTCACACCGGACTATGAGAGTGAAGGAATAGAGGGTGCACTTGTGTACTATACCTGCCAATCCGCAGTGGGGCACGGTAGTGGGTCTATGCTCTAAAACCCTCGCTCCTCGGAGTGAGGAGGCCTGTGCCCAGCCGTGGGACGTTAATGGTCTACTTTTTTTTTAAAGATTATTATCAAGAAATTTAAGAAAAAACATAAATAAGTCGTATCCACATGATATCAACGTAATAAATGTAAGCCCTCCGTTATCCCTTGAACGCGTGTTCCATCTCAGCGGACACGATAGCTGTGTGAGTGAGCTTCAGCCACTCTCACAAAGGCACCTTAATGCATCTCACACACACGCACGTAAAAATATCGTGTAATTACGAGGACCCTTCGTGTAGTTTACACATAACACTGTGTGCGTGAGCCAACATTGGTATTTTGATTGGTCATGCATTTTACGTGTTTATAGTCTCGTGCTTCTCCCGTGCGGGCGAACGGAGAGCCATAAAGCTATAATTTATGCCGGTGTTCTGGATACTGGTGCCAGGTAACGTGTAAAAAAAACTGAACGATTCAACAAACAGGGATTTACTTCAAATTACTTGGTCATTTACTTCTTTTGTCCTGTTAATGACGTAAAAGCCACACTATTAGAGTTTTTCAGGAATCAATTAAAACTAATTTCCAAAACATGTTCACGTGACAAGATAGGGTTTAACTGTAATTTATCCTTATGGTAAGTAAGGATACAATCTAAGATGGTAACAGGTAAACTGCTAAGAAGTAATTTACCTCTTATACAATCATGATTTTGAACAACTCGAAGGAGAGTCAGATTTACAGAACTTAGTATGTCCATGAGCTGTCCTAATGACAGGTTACAATAATCTCATACATAGCATCACGCCTCATTCCATCCACTTGCCATGATTGTTGCATATCTCCTTCGCTTCTTTCATTCTCTTTAAACGTTTCATATAAGTTCGTCGGTTTAGAGCACTCTTGACCCGACCCTTATTCAAAATGTCCTGGATTTGATCCAGGAACGTTTGCCTCGGTCTTCCCCTTCCAACTTTCCCATTCACTCTTGACTCATAAATCCTTTTTTGTCAGTGTCCTTTCATTCAGAATGAATGAAACAAGTCTATGAGCCCAAGCCATCTAAGCATACCTTTCACTACATCTTCTTTTATACCACGACGTTCTCTCATCACACCATTTCTTACTCTGTCATTCGGTTTCAATCCACTAAAACTTCTCAACGCTCTCATCTCTACCGCATTTATTTTACTTACGTGATTCTTCTGCCATAACCAACTTTCACTACCATACATAAGTGTTGGCACCACCACTCCTCCATGCACAGCCAGTTTGGCTCTTTGAGACACCCTCTGGCTATTCATAAAGACGTGTCTCTCTCATACAATAATCTCCCCTTATGGTAAGTCCTTAGTCTAACCTGCTAAGTAGTCATTTACCTTTTATGGCTTCTTCACAGTTGCGTACAATAACACAATTGTTTTATTAGTGGCCCACCTTTGCTGGTAGGATGGTAACTAACCTCCAGTCCTGATTGAGATAAATTAGAAATTGCAATATCTTAAACTTACTCTTTTGGAAATCGAACAGAATACCTTTGTTAGCGAAACGAATATGTCAAAACTTGTTAACACGAAACAACTCAAGAAATATTGGTTCTTTATGTCATTAAGTACTTATGTCTTATCGTTACTGTGCTCGAAACTACTGAATGGATGTTCATACACTTTTCACCAATAGAATGATTTGAAAGGATGAGGAAGGCTTGGGTATATATTTTATCAAGATCTTGTTTATATTAGTTGAAATATTAAGAAAACTGTTTGAATCGTCAGATAAAGTAAAGCCATCTGGACGCTGTCATCGGAAATGCTGTTTTATCCCATAAAGATGAAACAAAACAATTCATGGTGAGATTTTCCTCTTTCACAGATCTAAAATAAAGATAACTCGCTCTTTCCATTTCAACTTTTAAGCAAAATCGTTACGTACAAATGGGTAATTTTAATGTTATTCAGATGAATAGGTACATCATTAATTCTTATCATTTTAAATATATTACTTACTTTAAGGATTTCATGCACATTATAAATAAACATAATACTTACGTATAAATCTAAGCATCGATTTGATGCAATCCTACGAGAGACAAAACAAGTAGGCATAATATGATCTTACTGTAAGCCGTTATACTATTATGATAAAATCTACATTGAGAGGCTGACCAAAAAGCGACTTGAAATACTAAAGTTACGGTCCCATAATGTAAAGTTTTCTCAAGAAATTATTCCGGGACGTGGGTACATTACAATAAATCGATACCTAAGGGCTTACTGTACTGATAAGGCATCTAATGTAAGGTAATCGTATGGTTTTAGGACATTACGCTTCAAGTCGATGCAATAAAAGCTATTTATACATCGACCGAATGTTTGATGGGTCTTTTACTCCCTGCGTTTGTGGTTTTAAAAAATATTAGGTACAGATCTAAATAAGTTTCGGATAAATTGTCAACTTTTAAATATATGTAATTTTAATGTTTATATGACCGATTAAATTTGGGTTTACAATATGGGTCCAAGAGAGTCGCTAAGAAACAAATTCAAGGCAGTTAACATAATGACAGTTCATTGCGTATATATATTAGAAAACTTGTTGTATGTACATAAAAACATTGAATCTTTTAATAAAAAGAGTGAATGTACATCATTTAACTTACGAAACCAAAACAAACCTGTTATAAATTCTAGTAGGCTGCATAAGATTAACAACTCATTTAAGGGTAACTGTATACGTTTCTATAATAAACTCCCACAAGACGTTCTAAAGATGTCAATTAATAAATTCAAAGTCTTTGTTAAAAGAAAGTTGATAGAAAAATCGTATTATAAGTTGCAAGATTACTTAGACGATAGAAACGCCTGGGAGTGAACGAACTGCTCTAATTTTAATTAAAATATAGTAAACTAATATGACATTGTAATGATGATGGTAACAAAAAAAATACCCGACTGAGTTTGTCGTGGGTTATTCTCGGTTCAGGGCAGGAACCCTCGTAACTTTAGCGTTTAAGCCGTTCTTGAGTACCATCATCAGACGTATATTAGAAGCAGAGTGTGGAAAAAAAAATATAATTTGACGATTCAAAAGTGCTGTAATATGCCTACTTGAATAATGATATTTTTGATTTTGATTTTTTTTATAAACTGCAGCACTTAATTTGTTAAATTTCCAGTCAATGGCAATAAGTTTTGAAGATCTTATCATGAGCGAATTAGTGTTTTTTGTGGTCTAAAACAAACCTCGGATTATTTATCTTGGATTATGTTAGACTACATGCCCATGGGGTGCCCATATAAAGACCCTGGAAAGCAAACTCAGTTCAGCTGCATTTGCTGTTAAAAAGGTAAGGTAATACATTGATGTTGATACTGCTAAAATGGTGTATTTTGCTTATTTTCATTGCATTATGTGCTACGGTGTACAGTTATGGGTAAAGGCGGCGGACATTGAAACAATCTTTATATTACAAAAAAGAGTAATAAGTGCTATATATTAATTGGGGTTATTCGTTTAATTAAGAAAAAAATTCTTAAAATTCAATTCACACAGTGTTACATTGAATAACATTTTATATGTCCGTGATAATATTCATTTTTACAGCAAAAGGAGCGCAACACACTTGTATATTTTTCAGTAAAGAAGGTCCAAAAACCATTTGTCAGTTTGAGCATACGCATTTTTAATAAGACACTAGAATCACTGTTGAATTAGCCTCCACATAGTTTTAAGAAACATGTTAAAATCATCCTATTTCAAAAAGCATATCATAATGTTGAAAATTATTTAAGCAATAGAGATGTTTGCAAACAGCAAATCATTTTCGCGTGTTTGAGTAAAACAGTTTTGTGTTTAATGCCTAGCTCAATACTAATATCGACATTGATAATAAGTTTACATTGTAGAGCTTTTTCAAGAATTTTATCAACTTTTTCAGTGATTGGACCACCGCAGCCTTTCAGTTCCAAATTACCAGAACGAAAACCAGCGAACAATTTTCTATCACAAGACTGTGAAGCGTTCTTACCTTTACTACGAAATTTCTCATTAATCTTCTCCATTTTCGAGTGGTCAGTTATCTAAAAAACCGAACGCTCAATATGATATGTAATTGTTTAGTTATCTGAAACCAACGCTATCGGAAAAAAGAGCCACGCTATTTTCCCAGATAGTTGCCAGGCGGGGAAATTACTAAACACGAACATTATACCATCCGTTGATATCGTACAGGATTTTGTCTACCTCGGATACCAGGTTTAGAGTAATGGCAGCTGTGTGCCGGAGATAAAAAGACGCATTGCAATAGCCAAGAGTGCTATGACTCGTCTGAACAAGATTTGGAAGAATTGAGGTATTTCACCTTTACAAAGCGTCGTCTTGACGTTAATCATCTTTATGTATGAAGTTGAAACTTGCACCATAAGAACCTATCTCTTCTATCGTTGCTCGGAATCAAGGTTAGGCTCTCATCTGTATGTTATCAGCGAATTTTGGATTTTTTAGCACTCAAAATGCGGCGAGAGGATTGCTTGGAAAATCTCATAATCACGGGGAACACAGACGGAAAAAGATCTCGATGCTGTTCCTCGACACGATGGCCTGACCAACTGAGTGAGACCAAGCAAACTGCTTTCTAAAAGCTAGCGAAGATGGTCACTAACGGAAGCGGGTGCAAAGCGTGGACCCGTACGCGATTGGGATCTTACTAGGACCACGACCTTCAGTCATAAAGAAGCGATTGTAGAGAGAGAGATTTTCCCAAACTAAAAAATCAACAAGGCTATTGCAAATTCTAATAGGCTTCTCTAACATTAATCTGTCTAGAATTTGCTAATATAAGATCTTTCAGATGTTCTTCGTTGACTTTTCAAACTACTTTCATTTGAGAGGGTATCTAGTAAAAAATCCCATTTGAAATATAAAGACACTGGTAAGAACAAAAAAAATCATCCGATTTCTTTCTGATCTCGTAAAAATATTGGAAATCCCATTATTCTAAGGTAAAAAAAAGTGTGTTTGTTGTACGTGAATACGTCTCGTAACGGGGCTTCCCCCTCCGATACGTGCGATGTGTTACAGTCCTTACTTAGCGTTTTAAATTCTTTGATCCTTTAGCTATCTATTGGTGTAATTGAATTTTGGATGCAAGTGATAGATATGTAGATACAACGCCGAACTTTAACCTCCATTTTATCATTCGTTTTTTCACATATTTAAAACGATTTCGATAAGCTCCGTTTATTATGGCCTCAAAAGATAGTTTAACTCCACAATAAAACGTACTTATTTGTACTCATAGCACATTAAAATATTTGTTAAAACATTACTCACCTTAATGGCATTGTTTTGCCACCTAAGGGAATGAATGGTATATAAATAAGGCAATTGTTGAAAATAGAAAAGTTAAAGTCGCCATTAAAAAGTCGTTAGCGAGGAAACACATGTCGCGAGGTAATTTCCAACTGTATGCTTTCTCGTTTCCCCTATAGCTAATACGACATTAAATTAGCTATTTTTAATTGATTTTCGATATCTTTTTTAAGTTATGACATCCTACAATTTAAAAATATGAGCAATGCGTCCAATAGATCATTTAAGCTCTCGATAAATTTAAAGAAGATTCAATACTCACATTACCGTCGCAATAAATGTTAAATAACATTTAATATATCCGTAATAATATTCAGTTATACAGCAAAAATAAGCGAAATACACAATTTTAATACAAGAAATAAAAGCAAACTTGTAATACCATATTTTAGATTAAAGAAAGTTCAGAAATCAGTTATCGTTTTGAGCAAACGCATTTTTATAAGATACCGCAATCAGTTTTGGATTTATCTCCACATTAAAAGATTAACCAATAAGTTTCTTGCCGGTTTCTCTTCGGAATTAAGTTCCCGAACCGGTGGTAAATTTGTTACCGACGGATAGACTATTGACGATTCAAAATGATGGTATTTTAGCCTACTTGAATCATGAAAGAAGCTGTAAGAAAGAAAAAAGAAGAATACAGTGATATGTATGATAGGAGACTTTCTGATGATTTTCAGTCAAACAAAAAGTTTTTCTGGAAATCAATACAATTTGCCCGAGGGAGATCTACTTCCTCGGAGCTTTGTAAAATCAGAAGTTTAGATGGAAGTTTAATAAAAGGAGAAGAATGGATATTGAAGAGATGGAAGGATCATTTTGAAAGTTTGTTTGAAAGAAATGAAGCAGAGGTAAATATGGCCTCTGCGGATAGCAATGAATGTAAGACAAGTGATAGCGAGATTAGTATGGATGACATCATGAAAGCGATAAAAGGTATGAAATCAGGTAAGGCTGCTGGGTATGACAGAGTGTCAGTCGAGATGCTGAAGGCTGGCCGCGGGATTGTGGTAGCTCAGCTGTACTGCCTTTTCAATATATGCTGGGAGAAAGGTCAAGTCCCAAGAGATTGGAGCAAGGCCGTAATTGTCCCTCTATATAAAGGAAAAGGGTCACAGCAGGAGTGCAAAAATTACCGCGGTATCAGCCTTCTTAGTGTCGTCGGCAAATTGTATGCAAAGATATTGATTGAAAGGGTGATTAATGAAACTGATGAGAAAATATGGGACGTGCAAGCGGGATTTAGAAGAGGAATGGGATGTACGGATCAGGTCTTTTCTTTACGGTGCATAACTGAAAAATGTTTGGCTAAACACCAAAAAGTTTATTGCGCGTTCGTAGATTTAGAAAAGGCCTATGATCGAGTGGTGAGGAATGAGCTGTGGTCAACGTTATCTACGTATGGGGTGAGCGGTTGTCTGATCCAAGCATTGAAGTCTCTCTATGAGGGTTCTAGTGCCTGTGTCAGAATAAACGGAGCGTACACGGAGTGGTTTCCTGTCGAAAGAGGTGTTCGACAGGGATGTGTTGCGTCACCATGGCTGTTCAACCT